>JBBPBT010001132.1:2111526-2161881 GCA_037974875.1 Cicer bijugum
CGACCTAAATGTTCATCCAATGACACAAACACACCTATTGGATGCACAAGATTGGTTAAAAACCCTAATTGGACAATAATATGCCTAGGGAGGACGAAAATGACCTAAATGTTCATCCAATGACACAAACACACCTATTGAATGCACAAGATTGGTTAAAAACCATAATTGGACAAGATTATGTGTAGGGAGGACGAAAATGACCTAATTGTTCATCCAATGACACAAACACACGTATTGTCTGCACAAGATTAGTTAAAAACCCTAATTGGACAAGAATAAGCCTAGGGAGGACGAAAATGACCATAATGTTCATCCAATGACACAAACACACCTATTTGATGCACAAGATTAGTTAAAAACCCTAATTGGACAAGAATAAGCCTAGGGAGGAAGAAAAAAACCAAATTATTCATCCAATGACAGAAAAAGACAAAAAAGTTCATCTAATGCGACAAACACATCTATTGGATGCGCAAGATTGGTTCAAAACCTTCACACAAACGAACGTATCGGATACGCAAGATTGGTTAAAAACCCTAATTGGACAAGAATAAACCTAACGAGGACGAAAGTGACCTAAATGTTCGTCCAATGACACCAAAACACCTATTGGATGCACAGGATTGGTTAAAAACCCTAATTCGACAAGAATAAACCTAGGGAGGAAGAAAATAACCTAAAAGTTCATCCAATAATACAAACACGCCTTTTGGATGCACAAGATTGGTTAAAAACTCTAATTGGATAAGAAATAGCCTACGAAGGACGAAAATGACCTAAATGTTCATCCAATGACACAAACACACCTATTGGATGCACAAGATTGGTTAAAAACACTAATTGGACAAGATTAAGTGTTGGGAGGACGAAAATGTCCTAAATCTTCAACCAATGACACAAACGAACTTATTCGATGCACAAGATTGGTTGAAAACCCTAATGGGACAATAATAAGCTTAGGGAGGACGAAAATGACCTAAATGTTCATCCAATGACACAAACACACCTATTGGATGCACAAGATTGGTTAAAAACACTAATTGGACAAGATTAACTGTTGGGAGGACGAAAATGACCTAAATCATCAACCAATGACACAAACGAACTTATTCGGTGCACAAGATTGGTTGAAAACCCTAATGGGACAAGAATAAGCCTAGGGAGGACGAAAACGACCTAAATGTTCATCCAATGACACAAACACACCTATCGGATGCACAAGATTGGTTAAAACCCCTATTTGGACAATAATATGCCTAGGGAGGACGAAAATGACCTAAATGTTCATACAATGACACAAACGAACGTATTCGATGCACACGATTGGTTAAAAACACTAGTTGGAGAAGAATAAGCCTAGGAGGGACGAAAATGACCTAAATGATCTTCCAACGACACAAACACACTTATTGGAAGCACAAGATATGTAGTAACCCTAATTGGAAAAGAATCAGCCTATGAGGACGAAAATGACCTAAATGTTCGTCCAATGACACAAACACACCTATTGGATGCACAAGATTGGTTAAAAACACTAATTGGACAAGATTAAGAGTTGGGAAGAAGAAAATGACCTAAATCTTCAACCAATGACTCAAACGAACTTATTCGATGCACAAGATTGGTTGAAAACCCTAATGGGACAAGAATAAGCCTAGGGAGGACGAAGACGACCTAAATGTTCATCCAATGACACAAACACACCTATTGGATGCACAAGATTGGTTAAAAACCCTAATTGGACAATAATATGCCTAGGGAGGACGAAAGTGACCTAAATGTTCATCCAATGACACAAACACACCTATTGAATGCACAAGATTGGTTAAAAACCATAATTGGACAAGATTATGTGTAGGGAGGACGAAAATGACCTAATTGTTCATCCAATGACACAAACACACGTATTGTCTGCACAAGATTAGTTAAAAACCCTAATTGGACAAGAATAAGCCTAGGGAAGACGAAAATGACCATAATGTTCATCCAATGACACAAACACACCTATTTGATGCACAAGATTAGTTAAAAACCCTAATTGGACAAGAATAAGCCTAGGGAGGAAGAAAAAAACCTAAATATTCATCCAATGACAGAAAAAGACAAAAAAGTTCATCTAATGCGACAAACACATCTATTGGATGCGCAAGATTGGTTCAAAACCTTCACACAAACGAACGTATCGGATACGCAAGATTGGTTAAAAACCCTAATTGGACAAGAATAAACCTAACGAGGACGAAAGTGACCTAAATGTTCGTCCAATGACACCAAAACACCTATTGGATGCACAGGATTGGTTAAAAACCCTAATTAGACAAGAATAAACCTAGGGAGGAAGAAAATAACCTAAAAGTTCATCCAATAATACAAACACGCCTTTTGGATGCACAAGATTGGTTAAAAACTCTAATTGGATAAGAAATAGCCTACGAAGGACGAAAATGACCTAAATGTTCATCCAATGACACAAACACACCTATTGGATTCACAAGATTTGTTAAAAACCCTAATTGGACAAGAATAAGCCTAGGGAGTACGAAAATGACTTAAACGTTCAATTGAACTAATTGGAAGACAATATTGGTTAAAAACCCTAATTGGACAAGAATAAGCTTATGGAGGTCGAAAATAACCTAAATATTCATCCAATGATACAAACACACCAATTAGATTCACAAGATTGGTTAAAAACTATAATTGGACAAGAATTAGCCTAGGGAGGACGAAAATGACCTAAATATTCATCCAATGACACAAACACACCTATTTGATGCACAAGATTGGTTAAAAACCCTAATTGGACAAGAATTAGCTTATGGAGGACAGAAATGACCTAAATGTTCATCCAATGACACAAACGCAGCTATTGGATGCACAAGATTTGTTAAAAACGCTAATTGGACAACAATAAGCCTAGGGGGAACGAAAATGACCTAAATGTTCAATTGAACGAATTGGATGCACAAGATTGGTTAAAAACCCTAATTGGACCAGAATAAGCCTAAGGAGGTCGAAAATAACCTAAATATTCATCCAATGATACAAACATACCAATTTGATTCACAAGATTGGTTAAAAACCCTAATTGGACAAGAATTAGCTTAGGGAGGACGAAAATGACCTAAATGTTCATCCAATGACACAAACACACCTATTGGTTGCACAAGATTGGTTAAAAACCATAATTGGATAAGAATTAGCCTAGGGAGGAAGAAAATGACCTAAATGTTCATCCAATGACACAAACAAACCTATTTGATGCACAAGATTGGTTAAAACACCTAAATGGACAAGAATATCCTAGGGAGGACGAAAGTGACCTAAATGTTTATCAAATGACACAAAAACAATTATTGTTTGCACAAGATTGGTTAAAAGCCCTAATTCGACAAGAATAAGACTAGGGAGGAAGAAAAAAACCTAAATATTCATCCAATGACAGAAAAAGACAAAAAAGTTCATCTAATGCGACAAACACATCTATTGGTTGCGCAAGATTGGTTCAAAACCTTCACACAAACGAACGTATCGGATACACAAGATTGGTTAAAAACCCTAATTCGACAAGAATAATCCTAACGAGGACGAAAGTGACCTAAATGTTCGTCCAATGACACAAAAACACCTATTGGATGCACAGGATTGGTTAAAAACCCTAATTCGAAAAGAATAAACCTAGGGAGGAAGAAAATAACCTAAAAGTTCATCCAGTAATACAAACACGCCTTTTGGATGCACAAGATTGGTTAAAAACTATAATTGGATAAGAAATAGCCTACGGAGGACGAAAATGACCTAAATGTTCATCCAATGACACAAACACGCCTGGTGGATGCACAAGATTTGTTAAAAACCCTAACTGGACAAGAATAAGCCTAGGGAGGACGAAAATGACCTAAATGTTTCTTCAATGACACAAACACACCTATTGGATGCACAAGATTAGTTAAAACACCTAATTGGACAAGAATTAGCCTAGGGAGGACGAAAATGACCAAAATTTTTATCAAATGAGACAAATACACCTATTGGATTCCCAAGATTAGTTAAAAACCCTCAAACAAACAAACTTATTGGATACACAAGATTGGCTAAAACCCCTAAATGGACAAGAATAAGCCTAGGAAGCACGAAAGTGACCTAAATGTTCATCCAATGACACAAAAACACCTATTGGATGCACAAGATTGGTTAAAAGCCCAAATTCGACAAGAATAAGCCTAAGGAGGAAGAAAATGACCTAAATATTCATCCAATGTCACAAACGAACTTATTGGATGCACAAGATTTGTTAAAAACACTAATTGGATAAGAATGAGCCTAGGGAGGGCAAAATTGACCTAAATGTACATCCAATGACACAAAAGAACTAATTCGATGCACAAGATTGGTTAAAAACTCTAATTGGACAAGAACAAGCTTGGGGTGGACGAAAATGACCTAAATGTTCATCCAATGTCACAAAGACACCTATTTGATGCACAAGAATGGTTAAAAACCCTAATTGGACAAGAATTAGCTTATTGAGGACAAAAATGACCTAAATGTTCATCCAATGACACAAACGCACCTATTGGATGCGCAAGATTTGTTAAAAACCCTTATTGGACAAGAATAAGCCTAGGGAGAACGAAAATGACTTAAACGTTCAATTGAACTAATTGGAAGCACAAGATTGGTTAAAAACCCTAATTGGACCAGAATAAGCCTATGGAGGTCGAAAATAACCTAAATATTCATTCAATGATACAAACACACCAATTTGATTCACAAGATTGGTTAAAAACCATAATTGGACAAGAATTAGCCTAGGGAGGATGAAAATGACCTAAATATTTATCCAATGACACAAACACACCTATTTGATGCACAAGATTGGTTAAAAACCCTAATGGGACAAGAATTAGCCTAGGGAGGGCGAAAATGACCTAAATGTTCATCCAATGACACAAAAATACCTATTGGATGCACAAGATTGGCTAAAAACCCTAATTCAACAAGATTAAGCCTAGGGAGGAAGAAATGACCAGAATGATCATCCAATGACACAAACACACCTATTTGATGCACAAGATTGGTTAAAAACCGTAATTGGACAAGAATTAGCTTATGGAGGACAAAAATGACCTAAATGTTCATCCAATGACACAAACGCAACTATTGGAAGCACAAGATTTGTTTAAAACCCTTATTGGACAAGAATACGCCTAGAGAGAACTCAAATGACCTAAATGTTCAATTGAACTAATTGGATACACAAGATAGGTTAAAAACCTGAATTGGACAAGAATGAGCCTAGGGAGGACGAAAATGACCTAAATGTTCATCCAATGACACAAAAACACCTATTGGATGCACAAGATTGGTTAAAAACCCTAATTGGACAAGATATAGCTTAGGGAGGACGAAAATGACCTAAATGTTCATCCAATGACACAAACACACCTATTGGTTGCACAAGATTGGTTAAAATCCCTAATTGGACAAGAATAAGCATAGGGAGGACGAAAATGACCTAAATGTTCATCAAATGAGACAAACACGGCTATTGGATGCACAAGATTGGTTAAAAACCCTAATTGGATAAGAATTAGCCTAGGGAGGACGAAAATGACCTAAATGTTCATCTAATGACACAAACACACCTAATGGTTGCACAAAATTGGTTAAAAACCCTAATGCGACAGGAATAAGCCTAGGGAGGAAGAAAATGACCTGAATGATCATCCAACGACACAAAAGAAGTTATTGGATGCACAAGATTTGTTAAAAACCCGAATTGGAATAGAATGAGGCTAGGGAGGACGAAAATGACCTAAATGTTCATCCAATGACACAAAAACACCAATTGGATGCACAAGATTGGTTAAAAACCCTAATTCAAAAAGAATAAGCCTAGGGATGAAGAAAATGACCTGAATGATCATCTAATGACACAAACACACCTATTGTATGCACAAGATTGGTTAAAAACTCTAATTGGACAAGAACAAGCCTGGGGTGGACGAAAATGACCTAAATGTTCATCCAATGTCACAAACACACCTACTTGACGCACAAGAATTGTTAAAAACCCTAATTGGACAAGAATTAGCTTATGGAGGACAAAAATGACCTAAATGTTCATCCAATGACACAAACGCACATATAGGATGCACAAGATTTGTTAAAAACCCTAATTGGACAAGAATAAGCTAAGGGAGAACGAAAATGACCTTAATGTTCAATTGAACTAATTGGATGCACAAGATTGGTTAAAAACCCTAATTGGACCAGAATAAGCCTATGGAGGTCGAAAATAACCTAAATGTTCATTCAATGATACAAACACACCAATTTGATTCACAAGATTGGTTAAAAACCATAATTGGACAATAATTAGCATAGGGAGGATGAAAATGACCTAAATATTCATCCAATGACACAAACACACCTACTTGAAGCACAAGATTGGTTAAAAACCCTTATTGGACAAGAATTAGCCTAGGGAGGGCGAAAATGACCTAAATGTTCATCCAATGACACAAAAACACCTATTGGATGCACAGGATTGGTTAAAAACCCTAATTCAACAAGAATAAGCCTAGGGAGGAAGAAAATGACCAGAATGATCATCCAATGACACAAACTCACCTATTTGATGCACAAGATTGGTTAAAAACCGTTATTGCACAAGAATTAGCTTATGGAGGACAAATATGACCTAAATGTTAATCCAATAACACAAACGCACCTATTGGATGCACAACATTTGTTCAAAACCCTAATTGGACAAAAATAAGCCTAGGGAGAACGAAAATGACTTAAATGTTCAATTGAACTAATTTGATGCACAAGATTGGTTAAAAACCCTAATTGGACCAGAATAAGCCTATGGAGGTCGAAAATAACCTAAATATTCATCCAATGACACAAACACGCCAATTTGATGCACAAGATTGGTTAAAAACCATAATTGGACAAGAATTAGCCTAGGGAGGGCGAAAATGACCTAAATGTTCATCCAATGACACAAAAATACCTACTGAATGCACAAGATTGGTTAAAAACCCTAATTCAACAAGATTAAGCCTAGGGAGCAAGAAAATGACCAGAATGATCATCCAATGACACAAACACACGTATTTGGTGCACAAGATTGGTTAAAAACCGTAATTGCACAAGAATTAGCTTATGGAGGACAAATATGACCTAAATGTTCATCCAATAACACAAACGCACCTATTGGATGCACAAGATTTGTTATAAACCCTAATTGGACAAGAATACGCCTAGAGAGAACGAAAATAACCTAAATGTTCAATTGAACTAATTGGATGCATAGGGTTGGTTAAAAACCCGAATTGGACAAGAATGAGCCTAGGGAGGACGAAAATGACCTAAATGTTCATCCAATGACACAAACACACCTATTTGATGCACAAGATTGGTCAAAAACCGTAATTGGACAAGAATTAGCTTATGGAGGACAAAATTTGACCTAAATGTTCATCCAATGACACAAACGCGTCTTTTGGATGCACAAGATTTTTTAAAAACCCTAATTGGACAAGAATAAGCCTAAGGAGAACGAAAATGACCTAAATGTTCTATTGAACTAATTGGAGGCACAAGATTGGTTAAAAATCCTAATTGGACCAGAATAAGTCTAGGAAGGTCGAAAATAACCTAAATATTCATCCAATGATACAAATACACCAATTTGATTCACAAGATGGGTTAAAACCCTAATTGGACAAGAATTAGCTTAGGGAGGACGAAAATGACCTAAATGTTCATCCAAAGACACAAACACACCTATTGGTTGCACAAGATTGGTTAAAATCCCTAATTGGACAAGAATAAGCATAGGGAGGACGAAAATGACCTAAATGTTCATCCAATGACACAAACACGCCTATTGGATGCACAAGATTGGTGAAAAACCCTAATTGGATAAGAATTAGCCTAGGGAGGACGAAAATGACCTAAATGTTCATCCAATGACACAAACACACCTATTGGTTGCACAAAATTAGTTAAAAACCCTAATTCGACAAGAATAAGCCTAGGGAGAAAGAAAATGACCTAATTGTTCATCCAACGACACAAACGAACTTATTGGATGCACAAGATTGGTTAAAAACCCGAATTGGAATAGAATGAGGCTAGGGAGGACGAAAATGACCTAAATGTTCATCCAATGACACAAACACGCCTAGTGGATGCACAAGATTGGTTAAAAACCCTAATTGGACAAGAATAAGCCAAGGGAGGACGAAAATGACCTAAATGTTTCTTCAATGACACAAACACACCTATTGGATGCAAAAGATTGGTTAAAACACCTAATTGGACAAGAATTAGCCTAGGGAGGACGAAAACGACCAAAATTTTCATCTAATGAGACAAACACACCTATTGGATGCCCAAGATTAGTTAAAAACCCTCAAACAAACAAACTTATTGGATACACAAGATTGGCTAAAACCCCTAGTTGGACAAGAATAAGCCTAGGGAGCAGGAAAGTGACCTAAATGTTCATCCAATGACACAAAAACACCTATTGGATGCACAGGATTGGTTAAAAACCCTAATTCGACAAGAATAAGCCTAGGGAGGAAGAAAATGACCAGAATGATCATCCAATGTCACAAAGACACCAATTTGATGCACAAGAATGGTTAAAAACCCTAATTGGACAAGAATTAGCTTATTGAGGACAAAAATGACCTAAATGTTCATCCAATGACACAAACGCACCTATTGGATGCACAAGATTTGTTAAAAACCCTAATTGGACAAGAATAAGCCTAGGGAGAACGAAAATGACTTAAACGTTCAATTGAACTAATTTGATGCACAAGATTGGTCAAAAACCCTTATTGGACAAGAATTAGCCTAGGGAGGGCGAAAATGACCTAAATGTTCATCCAATGACACAAAAATACCTACTGAATGCACAAGATTGGTTAAAAACCCTAATTCAACAAGATTAAGCCTAGGGAGCAAGAAAATGACCAGAATGATCATCCAATGACACAAACACACGTATTTGGTGCACAAGATTGGTTAAAAACCGTAATTGCACAAGAATTAGCTTATGGAGGACAAATATGACCTAAATGTTCATCCAATAACACAAACGCACCTATTGGATGCACAAGATTTGTTATAAACCCTAATTGGACAAGAATACGCCTAGAGAGAACGAAAATAACCTAAATGTTCAATTGAACTAATTGGATGCATAGGGTTGGTTAAAAACCCGAATTGGACAAGAATGAGCCTAGGGAGGACGAAAATGACCTAAATGTTCATCCAATGACACAAACACACCTATTTGATGCACAAGATTGGTCAAAAACCGTAATTGGACAAGAATTAGCTTATGGAGGACAAAATTTGACCTAAATGTTCATCCAATGACACAAACGCGTCTTTTGGATGCACAAGATTTTTTAAAAACCCTAATTGGACAAGAATAAGCCTAAGGAGAACGAAAATGACCTAAATGTTCTATTGAACTAATTGGAGGCACAAGATTGGTTAAAAATCCTAATTGGACCAGAATAAGTCTAGGAAGGTCGAAAATAACCTAAATATTCATCCAATGATACAAATACACCAATTTGATTCACAAGATGGGTTAAAACCCTAATTGGACAAGAATTAGCTTAGGGAGGACGAAAATGACCTAAATGTTCATCCAAAGACACAAACACACCTATTGGTTGCACAAGATTGGTTAAAATCCCTAATTGGACAAGAATAAGCATAGGGAGGACGAAAATGACCTAAATGTTCATCCAATGACACAAACACGCCTATTGGATGCACAATATTGGTGAAAAACCCTAATTGGATAAGAATTAGCCTAGGGAGGACGAAAATGACCTAAATGTTCATCCAATGACACAAACACACCTATTGGTTGCACAAAATTAGTTAAAAACCCTAATTCGACAAGAATAAGCCTAGGGAGAAAGAAAATGACCTAATTGTTCATCCAACGACACAAACGAACTTATTGGATGCACAAGATTGGTTAAAAACCCGAATTGGAATAGAATGAGGCTAGGGAGGACGAAAATGACCTAAATGTTCATCCAATGACACAAACACGCCTAGTGGATGCACAAGATTGGTTAAAAACCCTAATTGGACAAGAATAAGCCAAGGGAGGACGAAAATGACCTAAATGTTTCTTCAATGACACAAACACACCTATTGGATGCAAAAGATTGGTTAAAACACCTAATTGGACAAGAATTAGCCTAGGGAGGACGAAAACGACCAAAATTTTCATCTAATGAGACAAACACACCTATTGGATGCCCAAGATTAGTTAAAAACCCTCAAACAAACAAACTTATTGGATACACAAGATTGGCTAAAACCCCTAGTTGGACAAGAATAAGCCTAGGGAGCAGGAAAGTGACCTAAATGTTCATCCAATGACACAAAAACACCTATTGGATGCACAGGATTGGTTAAAAACCCTAATTCGACAAGAATAAGCCTAGGGAGGAAGAAAATGACCAGAATGATCATCCAATGTCACAAAGACACCAATTTGATGCACAAGAATGGTTAAAAACCCTAATTGGACAAGAATTAGCTTATTGAGGACAAAAATGACCTAAATGTTCATCCAATGACACAAACGCACCTATTGGATGCACAAGATTTGTTAAAAACCCTAATTGGACAAGAATAAGCCTAGGGAGAACGAAAATGACTTAAACGTTCAATTGAACTAATTTGATGCACAAGATTGGTTAAAAACCCTAATTGGACCAGAATAAGCCTATGGAGGTCGAAAATAACCTAAATATTCATTCAATGATACAAACACACCAATTTGATTCACAAGATTGGTTAAAAACCATAATTGGACAAGAATTAGCCTAGGGAGGATGAAAATGACCTAAATATTCATCCAATGACACAAACACACCTACTTGATGCACAAGATTGGTTAAAAACCCTTATTGGACAAGAATTAGCCTAGGGAGGGCGAAAATGACCTAAATGTCATCCAATGAAACAAAAACACCTATTGGATGCACAGGATTGGTTAAAAACCCTAATTCAACAAGATTAAGCCTAGGGAGGAAGAAAATGACCAGAATGATCATCCAATGACACAAACTCACCTATTTGATGCACAAGATTGGTTAAAAACCGTAATTGCACAAGAATTAGCTTATGGAGGACAAATATGACCTAAATGTTAATCCAATAACACAAACGCACCTATTGGATGCACAAGATTTGTTAAAAACCTTAATTGGACAAGAATAAGCCTAGGGAGAACGAAAATGACTTAAATGTTCAATTGAACTAATTTGATGCACAAGATTGGTCAAAAACCCTAATTGGACCAGAATAAGCCTATGGAGGTCGAAAATAACCTAAATATTCATTCAATGATACAAACACACCAATTTGATTCACAAGATTGGTTAAAAACCATAATTGGACAAGAATTAGCCTAGGGAGGATGAAAATGACCTAAATATTCATCCAATGACACAAACACACCTATTTGATGCACAAGATTGGTTAAAAACCCTTATTGGACAAGAATTAGCCTGGGGAGGGCGAAAATGACCTAAATGTTCATCCAATGACACAAAAATACCTATTGAATGCACAAGATTGGTTAAAAACCCTAATTCAACAAGATTAAGCCTAGGGAGCAAAAGAAAATGACCAGAATGATCATCCAATGACACAAACACACGTATTTGGTGCACAAGATTGGTTAAAAACCGTAATTGCACAAGAATTAGCTTATGGAGGACAAATATGACCTAAATGTTCATCCAATAACACAAACGCACCTATTGGATGCACAAGATTTGTTATAAACCCTAATTGGACAAGAATACGCCTAGAGAGAACGAAAATAACCTAAATGTTCAATTGAACTAATTGGATGCATAGGGTTGGTTAAAAACCCGAATTGGACAAGAATGAGCCTAGGGAGGACGAAAATGACCTAAATGTTCATCCAATGACACAAACACACCTATTTGATGCACAAGATTGGTCAAAAACCGTAATTGGACAAGAATTAGCTTATGGAGGACAAAATTTGACCTAAATGTTCATCCAATGACACAAACGCGTCTTTTGGATGCACAAGATTTTTTAAAAACCCTAATTGGACAAGAATAAGCCTAAGGAGAACGAAAATGACCTAAATGTTCTATTGAACTAATTGGAGGCACAAGATTGGTTAAAAATCCTAATTGGACCAGAATAAGTCTAGGAAGGTCGAAAATAACCTAAATATTCATCCAATGATACAAATACACCAATTTGATTCACAAGATGGGTTAAAACCCTAATTGGACAAGAATTAGCTTAGGGAGGACGAAAATGACCTAAATGTTCATCCAAAGACACAAACACACCTATTGGTTGCACAAGATTGGTTAAAATCCCTAATTGGACAAGAATAAGCATAGGGAGGACGAAAATGACCTAAATGTTCATCCAATGACACAAACACGCCTATTGGATGCACAAGATTGGTGAAAAACCCTAATTGGATAAGAATTAGCCTAGGGAGGACGAAAATGACCTAAATGTTCATCCAATGACACAAACACACCTATTGGTTGCACAAAATTAGTTAAAAACCCTAATTCGACAAGAATAAGCCTAGGGAGAAAGAAAATGACCTAATTGTTCATCCAACGACACAAACGAACTTATTGGATGCACAAGATTGGTTAAAAACCCGAATTGGAATAGAATGAGGCTAGGGAGGACGAAAATGACCTAAATGTTCATCCAATGACACAAACACGCCTAGTGGATGCACAAGATTGGTTAAAAACCCTAATTGGACAAGAATAAGCCAAGGGAGGACGAAAATGACCTAAATGTTTCTTCAATGACACAAACACACCTATTGGATGCAAAAGATTGGTTAAAACACCTAATTGGACAAGAATTAGCCTAGGGAGGACGAAAACGACCAAAATTTTCATCTAATGAGACAAACACACCTATTGGATGCCCAAGATTAGTTAAAAACCCTCAAACAAACAAACTTATTGGATACACAAGATTGGCTAAAACCCCTAGTTGGACAAGAATAAGCCTAGGGAGCAGGAAAGTGACCTAAATGTTCATCCAATGACACAAAAACACCTATTGGATGCACAGGATTGGTTAAAAACCCTAATTCGACAAGAATAAGCCTAGGGAGGAAGAAAATGACCAGAATGATCATCCAATGTCACAAAGACACCAATTTGATGCACAAGAATGGTTAAAAACCCTAATTGGACAAGAATTAGCTTATTGAGGACAAAAATGACCTAAATGTTCATCCAATGACACAAACGCACCTATTGGATGCACAAGATTTGTTAAAAACCCTAATTGGACAAGAATAAGCCTAGGGAGAACGAAAATGACTTAAACGTTCAATTGAACTAATTTGATGCACAAGATTGGTTAAAAACCCTAATTGGACCAGAATAAGCCTATGGAGGTCGAAAATAACCTAAATATTCATTCAATGATACAAACACACCAATTTGATTCACAAGATTGGTTAAAAACCATAATTGGACAAGAATTAGCCTAGGGAGGATGAAAATGACCTAAATATTCATCCAATGACACAAACACACCTACTTGATGCACAAGATTGGTTAAAAACCCTTATTGGACAAGAATTAGCCTAGGGAGGGCGAAAATGACCTAAATGTTCATCCAATGAAACAAAAACACCTATTGGATGCACAGGATTGGTTAAAAACCCTAATTCAACAAGATTAAGCCTAGGGAGGAAGAAAATGACCAGAATGATCATCCAATGACACAAACTCACCTATTTGATGCACAAGATTGGTTAAAAACCGTAATTGCACAAGAATTAGCTTATGGAGGACAAATATGACCTAAATGTTAATCCAATAACACAAACGCACCTATTGGATGCACAAGATTTGTTAAAAACCTTAATTGGACAAGAATAAGCCTAGGGAGAACGAAAATGACTTAAATGTTCAATTGAACTAATTTGATGCACAAGATTGGTCAAAAACCCTAATTGGACCAGAATAAGCCTATGGAGGTCGAAAATAACCTAAATATTCATTCAATGATACAAACACACCAATTTGATTCACAAGATTGGTTAAAAACCATAATTGGACAAGAATTAGCCTAGGGAGGATGAAAATGACCTAAATATTCATCCAATGACACAAACACACCTATTTGATGCACAAGATTGGTTAAAAACCCTTATTGGACAAGAATTAGCCTGGGGAGGGCGAAAATGACCTAAATGTTCATCCAATGACACAAAAATACCTATTGAATGCACAAGATTGGTTAAAAACCCTAATTCAACAAGATTAAGCCTAGGGAGCAAAAGAAAATGACCAGAATGATCATCCAATGACACAAACACACGTATTTGGTGCACAAGATTGGTTAAAAACCGTAATTGCACAAGAATTAGCTTATGGAGGACAAATATGACCTAAATGTTCATCCAATAACACAAACGCACTTATTGGATGCACAAGATTTGTTATAAACCCTAATTGGACAAGAATACGCCTAGAGAGAACGAAAATAACCTAAATGTTCAATTGAACTAATTGGATGCATAGGGTTGGTTAAAAACCCGAATTGGACAAGAATGAGCCTAGGGAGGACGAAAATGACCTAAATGTTCATCCAATGACACAAACACACCTATTTGATGCACAAGATTGGTCAAAAACCGTAATTGGACAAGAATTAGCTTATGGAGGACAAAATTTGACCTAAATGTTCATCCAATGACACAAACGCGTCTATTGGATGCACAAGATTTTTTAAAAACCCTAATTGGACAAGAATAAGCCTAGGGAGAACGAAAATGACCTAAATGTTCTATTGAACTAATTGGAGGCACAAGATTGGTTAAAAATCCTAATTGGACCAGAATAAGTCTAGGAAGGTCGAAAATAACCTAAATATTCATCCAATGATACAAATACACCAATTTGATTCACAAGATGGGTTAAAACCCTAATTGGACAAGAATTAGCTTAGGGAGGACGAAAATGACCTAAATGTTCATCCAAAGACACAAACACACCTATTGGTTGCACAAGATTGGTTAAAATCCCTAATTGGACAAGAATAAGCATAGGGAGGACGAAAATGACCTAAATGTTCATCCAATGACACAAACACGCCTATTGGATGCACAAGATTGGTGAAAAACCCTAATTGGATAAGAATTAGCCTAGGGAGGACGAAAATGACCTAAATGTTCATCCAATGACACAAACACACCTATTGGTTGCACAAAATTAGTTAAAAACCCTAATTCGACAAGAATAAGCCTAGGGAGAAAGAAAATGACCTAATTGTTCATCCAACGACACAAACGAACTTATTGGATGCACAAGATTGGTTAAAAACCCGAATTGGAATAGAATGAGGCTAGGGAGGACGAAAATGACCTAAATGTTCATCCAATGACACAAACACGCCTAGTGGATGCACAAGATTGGTTAAAAACCCTAATTGGACAAGAATAAGCCAAGGGAGGACGAAAATGACCTAAATGTTTCTTCAATGACACAAACACACCTATTGGATGCAAAAGATTGGTTAAAACACCTAATTGGACAAGAATTAGCCTAGGGAGGACGAAAACGACCAAAATTTTCATCTAATGAGACAAACACACCTATTGGATGCCCAAGATTAGTTAAAAACCCTCAAACAAACAAACTTATTGGATACACAAGATTGGCTAAAACCCCTAGTTGGACAAGAATAAGCCTAGGGAGCAGGAAAGTGACCTAAATGTTCATCCAATGACACAAAAACACCTATTGGATGCACAGGATTGGTTAAAAACCCTAATTCGACAAGAATAAGCCTAGGGAGGAAGAAAATGACCAGAATGATCATCCAATGTCACAAAGACACCAATTTGATGCACAAGAATGGTTAAAAACCCTAATTGGACAAGAATTAGCTTATTGAGGACAAAAATGACCTAAATGTTCATCCAATGACACAAACGCACCTATTGGATGCACAAGATTTGTTAAAAACCCTAATTGGACAAGAATAAGCCTAGGGAGAACGAAAATGACTTAAACGTTCAATTGAACTAATTTGATGCACAAGATTGGTTAAAAACCCTAATTGGACCAGAATAAGCCTATGGAGGTCGAAAATAACCTAAATATTCATTCAATGATACAAACACACCAATTTGATTCACAAGATTGGTTAAAAACCATAATTGGACAAGAATTAGCCTAGGGAGGATGAAAATGACCTAAATATTCATCCAATGACACAAACACACCTACTTGATGCACAAGATTGGTTAAAAACCCTTATTGGACAAGAATTAGCCTAGGGAGGGCGAAAATGACCTAAATGTCATCCAATGAAACAAAAACACCTATTGGATGCACAGGATTGGTTAAAAACCCTAATTCAACAAGATTAAGCCTAGGGAGGAAGAAAATGACCAGAATGATCATCCAATGACACAAACTCACCTATTTGATGCACAAGATTGGTTAAAAACCGTAATTGCACAAGAATTAGCTTATGGAGGACAAATATGACCTAAATGTTAATCCAATAACACAAACGCACCTATTGGATGCACAAGATTTGTTAAAAACCTTAATTGGACAAGAATAAGCCTAGGGAGAACGAAAATGACTTAAATGTTCAATTGAACTAATTTGATGCACAAGATTGGTCAAAAACCCTAATTGGACCAGAATAAGCCTATGGAGGTCGAAAATAACCTAAAT
Organism: Cicer bijugum; assembly: GCA_037974875.1. Classification (NCBI taxonomy): domain Eukaryota; kingdom Viridiplantae; phylum Streptophyta; class Magnoliopsida; order Fabales; family Fabaceae; genus Cicer; species Cicer bijugum. The sequence goes on from JBBPBT010001132.1 coordinate 2,128,332, forward strand.
ATTCATTCAATGATACAAACACACCAATTTGATTCACAAGATTGGTTAAAAACCATAATTGGACAAGAATTAGCCTAGGGAGGATGAAAATGACCTAAATATTCATCCAATGACACAAACACACCTATTTGATGCACAAGATTGGTTAAAAACCCTTATTGGACAAGAATTAGCCTGGGGAGGGCGAAAATGACCTAAATGTTCATCCAATGACACAAAAATACCTATTGAATGCACAAGATTGGTTAAAAACCCTAATTCAACAAGATTAAGCCTAGGGAGCAAAAGAAAATGACCAGAATGATCATCCAATGACACAAACACACGTATTTGGTGCACAAGATTGGTTAAAAACCGTAATTGCACAAGAATTAGCTTATGGAGGACAAATATGACCTAAATGTTCATCCAATAACACAAACGCACTTATTGGATGCACAAGATTTGTTATAAACCCTAATTGGACAAGAATACGCCTAGAGAGAACGAAAATAACCTAAATGTTCAATTGAACTAATTGGATGCATAGGGTTGGTTAAAAACCCGAATTGGACAAGAATGAGCCTAGGGAGGACGAAAATGACCTAAATGTTCATCCAATGACACAAACACACCTATTTGATGCACAAGATTGGTCAAAAACCGTAATTGGACAAGAATTAGCTTATGGAGGACAAAATTTGACCTAAATGTTCATCCAATGACACAAACGCGTCTATTGGATGCACAAGATTTATTAAAAACCCTAATTGGACAAGAATAAGCCTAGGGAGAACGAAAATGACCTAAATGTTCTATTGAACTAATTGGAGGCACAAGATTGGTTAAAAATCCTAATTGGACCAGAATAAGTCTAGGAAGGTCGAAAATAACCTAAATATTCATCCAATGATACAAATACACCAATTTGATTCACAAGATGGGTTAAAACCCTAATTGGACAAGAATTAGCTTAGGGAGGACGAAAATGACCTAAATGTTCATCCAAAGACACAAACACACCTATTGGTTGCACAAGATTGGTTAAAATCCCTAATTGGACAAGAATAAGCATAGGGAGGACGAAAATGACCTAAATGTTCATCCAATGACACAAACACGCCTATTGGATGCACAAGATTGGTGAAAAACCCTAATTGGATAAGAATTAGCCTAGGGAGGACGAAAATGACCTAAATGTTCATCCAATGACACAAACACACCTATTGGTTGCACAAAATTAGTTAAAAACCCTAATTCGACAAGAATAAGCCTAGGGAGTAAGAAAATGACCTAATTGTTCATCCAACGACACAAACGAACTTATTGGATGCACAAGATTGGTTAAAAACCCGAATTGGAATAGAATGAGGCTAGGGAGGACGAAAATGACCTAAATGTTCATCCAATGACACAAACACGCCTAGTGGATGCACAAGATTGGTTAAAAACCCTAATTGGACAAGAATAAGCCTAGGGAGGACGAAAATGACCTAAATGTTTCTTCAATGACACAAACACACCTATTGGATGCAAAAGATTGGTTAAAACACCTAATTGGACAAGAATTAGCCTAGGGAGGACGAAAACGACCAAAATTTTCATCTAATGAGACAAACACACCTATTGGATGCCCAAGATTAGTTAAAAACCCTCAAACAAACAAACTTATTGGATACACAAGATTGGCTAAAACCCCTAGTTGGACAAGAATAAGCCTAGGGAGCAGGAAAGTGACCTAAATGTTCATCCAATGACACAAAAACACCTATTGGATGCACAGGATTGGTTAAAAACCCTAATTCGACAAGAATAAGCCTAGGGAGGAAGAAAATGACCAGAATGATCATCCAATGTCACAAAGACACCAATTTGATGCACAAGAATGGTTAAAAACCCTAATTGGACAAGAATTAGCTTATTGAGGACAAAAATGACCTAAATGTTCATCCAATGACACAAACGCACCTATTGGATGCACAAGATTTGTTAAAAACCCTAATTGGACAAGAATAAGCCTAGGGAGAACGAAAATGACTTAAACGTTCAATTGAACTAATTTGATGCACAAGATTGGTTAAAAACCCTAATTGGACCAGAATAAGCCTATGGAGGTCGAAAATAACCTAAATATTCATTCAATGATACAAACACACCAATTTGATTCACAAGATTGGTTAAAAACCATAATTGGACAAGAATTAGCCTAGGGAGGATGAAAATGACCTAAATATTCATCCAATGACACAAACACACCTACTTGATGCACAAGATTGGTTAAAAACCCTTATTGGACAAGAATTAGCCTAGGGAGGGCGAAAATGACCTAAATGTCATCCAATGAAACAAAAACACCTATTGGATGCACAGGATTGGTTAAAAACCCTAATTCAACAAGATTAAGCCTAGGGAGGAAGAAAATGACCAGAATGATCATCCAATGACACAAACTCACCTATTTGATGCACAAGATTGGTTAAAAACCGTAATTGCACAAGAATTAGCTTATGGAGGACAAATATGACCTAAATGTTAATCCAATAACACAAACGCACCTATTGGATGCACAAGATTTGTTAAAAACCTTAATTGGACAAGAATAAGCCTAGGGAGAACGAAAATGACTTAAATGTTCAATTGAACTAATTTGATGCACAAGATTGGTCAAAAACCCTAATTGGACCAGAATAAGCCTATGGAGGTCGAAAATAACCTAAATATTCATTCAATGATACAAACACACCAATTTGATTCACAAGATTGGTTAAAAACCATAATTGGACAAGAATTAGCCTAGGGAGGATGAAAATGACCTAAATATTCATCCAATGACACAAACACACCTATTTGATGCACAAGATTGGTTAAAAACCCTTATTGGACAAGAATTAGCCTGGGGAGGGCGAAAATGACCTAAATGTTCATCCAATGACACAAAAATACCTATTGAATGCACAAGATTGGTTAAAAACCCTAATTCAACAAGATTAAGCCTAGGGAGCAAAAGAAAATGACCAGAATGATCATCCAATGACACAAACACACGTATTTGGTGCACAAGATTGGTTAAAAACCGTAATTGCACAAGAATTAGCTTATGGAGGACAAATATGACCTAAATGTTCATCCAATAACACAAACGCACCTATTGGATGCACAAGATTTGTTATAAACCCTAATTGGACAAGAATACGCCTAGAGAGAACGAAAATAACCTAAATGTTCAATTGAACTAATTGGATGCATAGGGTTGGTTAAAAACCCGAATTGGACAAGAATGAGCCTAGGGAGGACGAAAATGACCTAAATGTTCATCCAATGACACAAACACACCTATTTGATGCACAAGATTGGTCAAAAACCGTAATTGGACAAGAATTAGCTTATGGAGGACAAAATTTGACCTAAATGTTCATCCAATGACACAAACGCGTCTTTTGGATGCACAAGATTTTTTAAAAACCCTAATTGGACAAGAATAAGCCTAAGGAGAACGAAAATGACCTAAATGTTCTATTGAACTAATTGGAGGCACAAGATTGGTTAAAAATCCTAATTGGACCAGAATAAGTCTAGGAAGGTCGAAAATAACCTAAATATTCATCCAATGATACAAATACACCAATTTGATTCACAAGATGGGTTAAAACCCTAATTGGACAAGAATTAGCTTAGGGAGGACGAAAATGACCTAAATGTTCATCCAAAGACACAAACACACCTATTGGTTGCACAAGATTGGTTAAAATCCCTAATTGGACAAGAATAAGCATAGGGAGGACGAAAATGACCTAAATGTTCATCCAATGACACAAACACGCCTATTGGATGCACAAGATTGGTGAAAAACCCTAATTGGATAAGAATTAGCCTAGGGAGGACGAAAATGACCTAAATGTTCATCCAATGACACAAACACACCTATTGGTTGCACAAAATTAGTTAAAAACCCTAATTCGACAAGAATAAGCCTAGGGAGAAAGAAAATGACCTAATTGTTCATCCAACGACACAAACGAACTTATTGGATGCACAAGATTGGTTAAAAACCCGAATTGGAATAGAATGAGGCTAGGGAGGACGAAAATGACCTAAATGTTCATCCAATGACACAAACACGCCTAGTGGATGCACAAGATTGGTTAAAAACCCTAATTGGACAAGAATAAGCCAAGGGAGGACGAAAATGACCTAAATGTTTCTTCAATGACACAAACACACCTATTGGATGCAAAAGATTGGTTAAAACACCTAATTGGACAAGAATTAGCCTAGGGAGGACGAAAACGACCAAAATTTTCATCTAATGAGAGAAACACACCTATTGGATGCCCATGATTAGTTAAAAATCCTCAAACAAACAAACTTATTGGATACACAAGATTGGCTAAAACCCCTAATTGGACAAGAATAAGCCTAGGGAGCAGGAAAGTGACCTAAATGTTCATCCAATGACACCAAAACACCTATTGGATGCACATGATTGGTTAAAAACCCTAATTCGACAAGAATAAGCCTAGGGAGGAAGAAAATAACCTAAATATTCATCCAATGTCACAAACGAACTTATTGGATGCACAAGATTGGTTAAAAACACTTATTGGACAAGAATTAGCCTAGGGAGGGCGAAAATGACCTAAACGTTCATCCAATGACACAAAAACACCTATTGGATGCACAGGATTGGTTAAAAACCCTAATTCAACAAGAATAAGCCTAGGGAGGAAGAAAATGACCAGAATGATCATCCAATGACACAAACTCACCTATTTGATGCACAAGATTGGTTAAAAACCGTTATTGCACAAGAATTAGCTTATGGAGGACAAATATGACCTAAATGTTAATCCAATAACACAAACGCACCTATTGGATGCACAAGATTTGTTCAAAACCCTAATTGGACAAGAAAAAGCCTAGGGAGAACGAAAATGACTTAAATGTTCAATTGAACTAATTTGATGCACAAGATTGGTTAAAAACCCTAATTGGACCAGAATAAGCCTATGGAGGTCGAAAATAACCTAAATATTCATTCAATGATACAAACACACCAATTTGATTCACAAGATTGGTTAAAAACCATAATTGGACAAGAATTAGCCTAGGGAGGATGAAAATGACCTAAATATTCATCCAATGACACAAACACACCTATTTGATGCACAAGATTGGTTAAAAACCCTTATTGGACAAGAATTAGCCTAGGGAGGGCGAAAATGACCTAAATGTTCATCCAATGACACAAAAATACCTACTGAATGCACAAGATTGGTTAAAAACCCTAATTCAACAAGATTAAGCCTAGGGAGCAAGAAAATGACCAGAATGATCATCCAATGACACAAACACACGTATTTGGTGCACAAGATTGGTTAAAAACCGTAATTGCACAAGAATTAGCTTATGGAGGACAAATATGACCTAAATGTTCATCCAATAACACAAACGCACCTATTGGATGCACAAGATTTGTTATAAACCCTAATTGGACAAGAATACGCCTAGAGAGAACGAAAATAACCTAAATGTTCAATTGAACTAATTGGATGCATAGGGTTGGTTAAAAACCCGAATTGGACAAGAATGAGCCTAGGGAGGACGAAAATGACCTAAATGTTCATCCAATGACACAAACACACCTATTTGATGCACAAGATTGGTCAAAAACCGTAATTGGACAAGAATTAGCTTATGGAGGACAAAATTTGACCTAAATGTTCATCCAATGACACAAACGCGTCTATTGGATGCACAAGATTTATTAAAAACCCTAATTGGACAAGAATAAGCCTAGGGAGAACGAAAATGACCTAAATGTTCTATTGAACTAATTGGAGGCACAAGATTGGTTAAAAATCCTAATTGGACCAGAATAAGTCTAGGAAGGTCGAAAATAACCTAAATATTCATCCAATGATACAAATACACCAATTTGATTCACAAGATGGGTTAAAACCCTAATTGGACAAGAATTAGCTTAGGGAGGACGAAAATGACCTAAATGTTCATCCAAAGACACAAACACACCTATTGGTTGCACAAGATTGGTTAAAATCCCTAATTGGACAAGAATAAGCATAGGGAGGACGAAAATGACCTAAATGTTCATCCAATGACACAAACACGCCTATTGGATGCACAAGATTGGTGAAAAACCCTAATTGGATAAGAATTAGCCTAGGGAGGACGAAAATGACCTAAATGTTCATCCAATGACACAAACACACCTATTGGTTGCACAAAATTAGTTAAAAACCCTAATTCGACAAGAATAAGCCTAGGGAGAAAGAAAATGACCTAATTGTTCATCCAACGACACAAACGAACTTATTGGATGCACAAGATTGGTTAAAAACCCGAATTGGAATAGAATGAGGCTAGGGAGGACGAAAATGACCTAAATGTTCATCCAATGACACAAACACGCCTAGTGGATGCACAAGATTGGTTAAAAACCCTAATTGGACAAGAATAAGCCAAGGGAGGACGAAAATGACCTAAATGTTTCTTCAATGACACAAACACACCTATTGGATGCAAAAGATTGGTTAAAACACCTAATTGGACAAGAATTAGCCTAGGGAGGACGAAAACGACCAAAATTTTCATCTAATGAGACAAACACACCTATTGGATGCCCAAGATTAGTTAAAAACCCTCAAACAAACAAACTTATTGGATACACAAGATTGGCTAAAACCCCTAGTTGGACAAGAATAAGCCTAGGGAGCAGGAAAGTGACCTAAATGTTCATCCAATGACACAAAAACACCTATTGGATGCACAGGATTGGTTAAAAACCCTAATTCGACAAGAATAAGCCTAGGGAGGAAGAAAATGACCAGAATGATCATCCAATGTCACAAAGACACCAATTTGATGCACAAGAATGGTTAAAAACCCTAATTGGACAAGAATTAGCTTATTGAGGACAAAAATGACCTAAATGTTCATCCAATGACACAAACGCACCTATTGGATGCACAAGATTTGTTAAAAACCCTAATTGGACAAGAATAAGCCTAGGGAGAACGAAAATGACTTAAACGTTCAATTGAACTAATTTGATGCACAAGATTGGTTAAAAACCCTAATTGGACCAGAATAAGCCTATGGAGGTCGAAAATAACCTAAATATTCATTCAATGATACAAACACACCAATTTGATTCACAAGATTGGTTAAAAACCATAATTGGACAAGAATTAGCCTAGGGAGGATGAAAATGACCTAAATATTCATCCAATGACACAAACACACCTACTTGATGCACAAGATTGGTTAAAAACCCTTATTGGACAAGAATTAGCCTAGGGAGGGCGAAAATGACCTAAATGTTCATCCAATGAAACAAAAACACCTATTGGATGCACAGGATTGGTTAAAAACCCTAATTCAACAAGATTAAGCCTAGGGAGGAAGAAAATGACCAGAATGATCATCCAATGACACAAACTCACCTATTTGATGCACAAGATTGGTTAAAACTGTAATTGCACAAGAATTAGCTTATGGAGGACAAATATGACCTAAATGTTAATCCAATAACACAAACGCACCTATTGGATGCACAAGATTTGTTAAAAACCCTAATTGGACAAGAATAAGCCTAGGGAGAACGAAAATGACTTAAATGTTCAATTGAACTAATTTGATGCACAAGATTGGTTAAAAACCCTAATTGGACCAGAATAAGCCTATGGAGGTCGAAAATAACCAAAATATTCATTCAATGATACAAACACACCAATTTGATTCACAAGAATGGTTAAAAACCATAATTGGACAAGAATTAGCCTAGGGAGGATGAAAATGACCTAAATATTCATCCAATGACACAAACACACCTATTTGATGCACAAGATTGGTTAAAAACCCTTATTGGACAAGAATTAGCCTAGGGAGGGCGAAAATGACCTAAATGTTCATCCAATGACACAAAAATACCTATTGAATGCACAAGATTGGTTAAAAACCCTAATTCAACAAGATTAAGCCTAGGGAGCAAAAGAAAATGACCAGAATGATCATCCAATTACACAAACATACGTATTTGGTGCACAAGATTGGTTAAAAACTGTAATTGCACAAGAATTAGCTTATGGAGGACAAATATGACCTAAATGTTCATCCAATAACACAAACGCACCTATTGGATGCACAAGATTTGTTATAAACCCTAATTGGACAAGAATTCGCCTAGAGAGAACGAAAATAACCTAAATGTTCAATTGAACTAATTGGATGCATAGGGTTGGTTAAAAACCCAAATTGGACAAGAACGAGCCTAGGGAGGACGAAAATGACCTAAATGTTCATCCAATGACACAAACACACCTATTTGATGCACAAGATTGGTCAAAAACCGTAATTGGACAAGAATTAGCTTATGGAGGACAAAATTTGACCTAAATGTTCATCCAATGACACAAACGCGTCTATTGGATGCACAAGATTTTTTAAAAACCCTAATTGGACAAGAATAAGCCTAGGGAGAACGAAAATGACCTAAATGTTCTATTGAACTAATTGGAGGCACAAGATTGGTTAAAAATCCTAATTGGACCAGAATAAGTCTAGGAAGGTCGAAAATAACCTAAATATTCATCCAATGATACAAATACACCAATTTGATTCAAAAGATGGGTTAAAACCCTAATTGGACAAGAATTAGCTTATTGAGGACGAAAATGACCTAAATGTTCATCCAATGACACAAACGCACTTATTGGATGCACAAGATTTGTTAAAAACCCTAATTGGACAAGAATATGCCTAGGGAGAACGAAAATGACTTAAACGTTCAATTGAACTAATTGGAAGCACAAGATTGGTTAAAAACCCTAATTGGACCAGAATAAGCCTATGGAGGTCGAAAATAGACTAAATATTCATTCAATGATACAAACACACCAATTTGATTCACAAGATTGGTTAAAAACCATAATTGGACAAGAATTAGCCTAGGGAGGATGAAAATGACCTAAATATTCATCCAATGACACAAACACACCTACTTGATGCACAAGATTGGTTAAAAACCCTTATTGGACAAGAATTAGCCTAGGGAGGGCGAAAATGACCTAAATGTTCATCCAATGAAACAAAAACACCTATTGGATGCACAGGATTGGTTAAAAACCCTAATTCAACAAGATTAAGCCTAGGGAGGAAGAAAATGACCAGAATGATCATCCAATGACACAAACTCACCTATTTGATGCACAAGATTGGTTAAAAACCGTAATTGCACAAGAATTAGGTTATGGAGGACAAATATGACCTAAATGTTAATCCAATAACACAAACGCACCTATTGGATGCACAAGATTTGTTAAAAACCCTAATTGGGCAAGAATAAGCCTAGGGAGAACGAAAATGACTTAAATGTTCAATTGAACTAATTTGATGCACAAGATTGGTTAAAAACCCTAATTAGACCAGAATAAGCCTATGGAGGTCGAAAATAACCTAAATATTCATTCAATGATACAAACACACCAATTTGATTCACAAGATTGGTTAAAAACCATAATTGGACAAGAATTAGCCTAGGGAGGATGAAAATGACCTAAATATTCATCCAATGACACAAACACACCTATTTGATGCACAAGATTGGTTAAAAACCCTTATTGGACAAGAATTAGCCTAGGGAGGGCGAAAATGACCTAAATGTTCATCCAATGACACAAAAATACCTATTGAATGCACAAGATTGGTTAAAAACCCTAATTCAACAAGATTAAGCCTAGGGAGCAAAAGAAAATGACCAGAATGATCATCCAATGACACAAACACACGTATTTGGTGCACAAGATTGGTTAAAAACCGTAATTGCACAAGAATTAGCTTATGGAGGACAAATATGACCTAAATGTTCATCCAATAACACAAACGCACCTATTGGATGCACAAGATTTGTTATAAACCCTAATTGGACAAGAATACGCCTAGAGAGAACGAAAATAACCTAAATGTTCATCCAATGACACAAACACACCTATTTGATGCACAAGATTGGTCAAAAACCGTAATTGGACAAGAATTAGCTTATGGAGGACAAAATTTGACCTAAATGTTCATCCAATGACACAAACGCGTCTATTGGATGCACAAGATTTTTTAAAAACCCTAATTGGACAAGAATAAGCCTAGGGAGAACGAAAATGACCTAAATGTTCTATTGAACTAATTGGAGGCACAAGATTGGTTAAAAATCCTAATTGGACCAGAATAAGTCTAGGAAGGTCGAAAATAACCTAAATATTCATCCAATGATACAAATACACCAATTTGATTCACAAGATGGGTTAAAACCCTAATTGGACAAGAATTAGCTTATTGAGGACGAAAATGACCTAAATGTTCATCCAATGACACAAACGCACTTATTGGATGCACAAGATTTGTTAAAAACCCTAATTGGACAAGAATATGCCTAGGGAGAACGAAAATGACTTAAACGTTCAATTGAACTAATTGGAAGCACAAGATTGGTTAAAAACCCTAATTGGACCAGAATAAGCCTATGGAGGTCGAAAATAGACTAAATATTCATTCAATGATACAAACACACCAATTTGATTCACAAGATTGGTTAAAAACCATAATTGGACAAGAATTAGCCTAGGGAGGATGAAAATGACCTAAATATTCATCCAATGACACAAACACACCTACTTGATGCACAAGATTGGTTAAAAACCCTTATTGGACAAGAATTAGCCTAGAGAGGGCGAAAATGACCTAAATGTTCATCCAATGACACAAAAATACCTATTGGATGCACAAGATTGGTTAAAAACCCTAATTCAACAAGATTAAGCCTAGGGAGGAAGAAATGACCAGAATGATCATCCAATGACACAAACACACCTATTTGATGCACAGGATTGATTAAAAACCGTAATTGGACAAGAATTAGCTTATGGAGGACAAAAATGACCTAAATGTTCATCCAATGACACAAACGCAACTATTGGAAGCACAAGATTTGTTTAAAACCCTTATTGGACAAGAATACGCCTAGAGAGAACTCACATGACCTAAATGTTTAATTGAACTAATTGGATACACAAGATAGGTTAAAAACCTGAATTGGACAAGAATGAGCCTAGGGAGGACGAAAATGACCTAAATGTTCATCCAATGACACAAAAACACCTATTGGATGCACAAGATTGGTTAAAAACCCTAATTGGACAAGAATTAGCTTAGGGAGGACGAAAATGACCTAAATGTTCATCCAATGACACAAACACACCTATTGGTTGCACAAGATTGGTTAAAATCCCTAATTGGACAAGAATAAGCATAGGGAGGACGAAAATGACCTAAATGTTCATCAAATGAGACAAACACGGCTATTGGATGCACAAGATTGGTTAAAAACCCTAATTGGATAAGAATTAGCCTAGGGAGGACGAAAATGACCTAAATGTTCATCTAATTACACAAACACACCTATTGGTTGCACAAAATTGGTTAAAAACCCTAATGCGACAAGAATAAGCCTAGGGAGGAAGAAAATGACCTGAATGATCATCCAACGACACAAAAGAAGTTATTGGATGCACAAGATTGGTTAAAAACCCGAATTGGAATAGAATGAGGCTAGGGAGGACGAAAATGACCTAAATGTTCATCCAATGACACAAAAACACCAATTGGATGCACAAGATTGGTTAAAAACCCTAATTCAAAAAGAATAAGCCTAGGGAGGAAGAAAATGACCTGAATGATCATCCAATGACACAAACACACCTATTGGATGCACAAGATTGGTTAAAAACTCTAATTGGACAAGAACAAGCCTGGGGTGGACGAAAATGACCTAAATGTTCATCCAATGTCACAAACACACCTACTTGACGCACAAGAATTGTTAAAAACCCTAATGGGACAAGAATTAGCTTATGGAGGACAAAAATGACCTAAATGTTCATCCAATGACACAAACGCACATATAGGATGCACAAGATTTGTTAAAAACCCTAATTGGACAAGAATAAGCTAAGGGAGAACGAAAATGACCTTAATGTTCAATTGAACTAATTGGATGCACAAGATTGGTTAAAAATCCTAATTGGACCAGAATAAGCCTATGTAGGTCGAAAATAACCTAAATGTTCATTCAATGATACAAACACACCAATTTGATTCACAAGATTGGTTAAAAACCATAATTGGACAATAATTAGCCTAGGGAGGATGAAAATGACCTAAATATTCATCCAATGACACAAACACACCTACTTGATGCACAAGATTGGTTAAAAACCCTTATTGGACAAGAATTAGCCTAGGGAGGGCGAAAATGACCTAAATGTTCATCCAATGACACCAAAACACCTATTGGATGCACAGGATTGGTTAAAAACCCTAATTCAACAAAATTAAGCCAAGGGAGGAAGAAAATGACCAGAATTATCATCCAATGACACAAACTCACCTATTTGATGCACAAGATTGGTTAAAAACCGTAATTGCACAAGAATTAGCTTATGGAGGACAAATATGATCTAAATGTTAATCCAATAACACAAACGCACCTATTGGATGCACAAGACTTGTTAAAAACCCTAATTGGACAAGAATAAGCCTAGGGAGAACGAAAATGACTTAAATGTTCAATTGAACTAATTTGATGCACAAGATTGGTTAAAAACCCTAATTGGACCAGAATAAGCCTATGGAGGTCGAAAATAGCCTAAATATTCATTCAATGATACAAACACACCAATTTGATTCACAAGATTGGTTAAAAACCATAATTGGACAAGAATTAGCCTAGGGATGATGAAAATGACCTAAATATTTATCCAATGACACAAACACACCTATTTGATGCACAAGATTGGTTAAAAACCCTTATTGGACAAGAATTAGCCTAGAGAGGGCGAAAATGACCTAAATGTTCATCCAATGACACAAAAATACCTATTGGATGCACAAGATTGGTTAAAAACCCTAATTCAACAAGATTAAGCCTAGGGAGGAAGAAATGACCAGAATGATCATCCAATGACACAAACACACCTATTTGATGCACAAGATGGGTTAAAAACCGTATTTCACAAGAATTAGCTTATGGAGGAAAATATGACCTAAATGTTCATCAAATAACACAAACGCACCTACTGGATGCACAAGATTTGTTATAAACCCTAATTGGACAACAATACGCCTAGAGAGAACGAAAATGACCTAAATGTTCAATTGAACTAATTGGATGCACAGGGTTGTTTAAAAACCCGAATTGGTCAAGAATAAGCCTAGGGAGGACGAAAATGACCAAAATGTTCATCCAATGAAACAAACACACCTATTTGATGCACAAGATTGGTTAAAACCCCTAGTTCAACAAGATTAAGTCTAGGGAGGAAGAAAATGACCAGAATGATCATCCAATGACACAAACACACCCATTTGATGCACAAGATTGGTTAAAAACCGTAATTGGACAAGAATTAGCTTATGGAGGAGAAAAATGACCTAAATGTTCATCCAATGACACAAACGCAACTATTGGAAGCACAAGATTTGTTAAAAACCCTTATTGGACAAGAATACGCCTAGAGAGAACTAAAATGACCTAAATGTTCAATTGAACTAATTGGATACACAAGATTGGTCAAAAACCCGAATTGGACATGAATGAGCCTAGGGAGGACAAAAATGACCTAAATGTTCATCCAATGACACAAAAACACCTATTGGATGCACAAGATTGGTTTAAAACCCTAATTGGACAAGAATTAGCTTAGGGAGGACGAAAATGACCTAAATGTTCATCCAATGACACAAACACACCTATTGGTTGCACAAGATTGGTTAAAATCCCTAATTGGACAAGAATAAGCATAGGGAGGACGAAAATGACCTAAATGTTCATCCAATGAGACAAACACGCCTATTGGATGCACAAGATTGGTTAAAAACCCTAATTGGATAAGAATTAGCCTAGGGAGGACGAAAATGACCTAAATGTTCATCTAATGACACAAACTCACCTATTGGTTGCACAAAATTGGTTAAAAACCCTAGTGCGACAAGAATAAGCCTAGGGAGGAAGAAAATGACCTGAATGATCATCCAACGACACAAATGAAGTTATTGCATGCACAAGATTGGTTAAAAACCCGAATTGGAATAGAATGAGGCTAGGGAGGACGAAAATGACCTAAATGTTCATCCAATGACACAAAAACACCAATTGGATGCACAAGATTGGTTAAAAACCCTAATTCAAAAATAATAAGCCTAGGGAGGAAGAAAATGACCTGAATGTTCATCCAATGTCACAAACACACCTACTTGATGCACAAGAATTGTTAAAAACCCTAATTGGACAAGAATTAGCTTATGGAGGACAAAAATGACCTAAATGTTCATCCAATGACACAAACGCACCTATAGGATGCACAAGATTTGTTAAAAACCCTAGTTGGACAAGAATAAGCTTAGGGAGAACGAAAATGACTTAAATGTTCAATTGAACTAATTGGATGCACAAGATTGGTTAAAAACCCTAATTGGACCAGAATAAGCCTGTGGAGGTCGAAAATAACCTAAATATTCATTCAATGATACAAACACACCAATTTGATTCACAAGATTGGTTAAAAACCATAATTGGACAATAATTAGCCTATGGAGGATGAAAATGACCTAAATATTCATCCAATGACACAAACACACCTACTTGACGCACAAGATTGGTGAAAAACCCTTATTGGACAAGAATTAGCCTAGGGAGGGCGAAAATGACCTAAATGTTCATCCAATGACACAAAAACACCTATTGGATGCACAGGATTGGTTAAAAACCCTTATTCAACAAGATTAAGCCTAGGGAGGAAGAAAATGACCAGAATGATCATCCAATGACACAAACACACCTATTTGATGCACAAGATTGGTTAAAAACCGTAATTGCACAAGAATTAGCTTATGGAGGACAAATATGACCTAAATGTTAATCCAATAACACAAACGCACCTATTGGATTCACAAAATTTGTTAAAAACCCTAATTGGACAAGAATAAGCCTAGGGAGAACGAAAATGACTTAAATGTTCAATTGAACTAATTGGATGCACAAGATTGGTTAAAAACCCTAATTGGACCAGAATAAGCCTATGGAGGTCGAAAATAACCTAAATATTCATTCAATGATACAAACACACCAATTTGATTCACAAGATTGGTTAAAAACCACAATTGGACAAGAATTAGCCTAGGGAGGACGAAAATGACCTAAATATTCATCCAATGACACAAACACACCTATTTGATGCACAAGATTGGTTAAAAACCCTTATTGGACAAGAATTAGCCTAGGGAGGGCGAAAATGACCTAAATGTTCATCCAATGACACAAAAACACCTATTGAATGCACAAGATTGGTTAAAAACCCTAATTCAACAAGATTAAGCCTAGGGTGCAAGAAAATGACCAGAATGATCATCCAATGACACAAACACACCTATTTGGTGCACAAGATTGGTTAAAAACCGTAATTGCACAAGAATTAGCTTATGGAGGACAAATATGACCTAAATGTTAATCCAATAACACAAACGCACCTATTGGATGCACAAGATTTGTTATAAACCCTAATTGGACAAGAATACGCCTAGAGAAAACGAAAATGACCTAAATGTTCAATTGAACTAATTGGATGCACAGGGTTGTTTAAAAACCCGAATTGGTCAAGAATGAGCCTAGGGAGGACGAAAATGACCTAAATGTTCATCCAATGAAACAAACACACCTATTTGATGCACAAGATTGGTTAAAACCCCTAGTTCAACAAGATTAAGCCTAGGGAGGAAGAAAATGACCAGAATGATCATCCAATGACACAAACACACCTATTTGATGCACAAGATTGGTTAAAAACCGTAATTGGACAAGAATTAGCTTATGGAGGACAAAAATGACCTAAATGTTCATCCAATGACACAAACACACCTATTGGATGCACAAGATTTGTTATAAACCCTAATTGGACAAGAATACACATAGAGAGAGCGAAAATAACCTAAATGTTCAATTGAACTAATTGGATGCATAGGGTTGGTTAAAAACCCGAATTGGACAAGAATGAGCCTAGGGAGGACGAAAATAACCTAAATGTTCATCCAATGACACCAACACACCTATTTGATGCACAAGATTGGTCAAAAACCGTAATTGGACAAGAATTAGCTTATGGAGGACAAAATTTGACCTAAATGTTCATCCAATGACACTAACGCGTCTATTGGATGCACAAGATTTTTTAAAAACCCTAATTGGACAAGAATAAGCCTAGGGAGAACGAAAATGACCTAAATGTTCAATTGAACTAATTGGATGCACAAGATTGGTTAAAAATCCTAATTGGACCAGAATAAGTCTAGGGAGGTCGAAAATAACCTAAATATTCATCCAATGATACAAATACACCAATTTGATTCACAAGATTGGTTAAAACCCTAACTGGACAAGAATTAGCTTAGGGAGGACGAAAATGACCTAAATGTTCATCCAATGACACAAACACGCCTATTGGATGCACCAGATTGGTAAAAAACCATAATTGGATAAGAATTAGCCTAGGGAGGACGAAAATGACCTAAATGTTCATCCAATGACACAAACACACCTATTGGTTGCACAAAATTGGTTAAAAACCCTAATTCGACAAGAATAAGCCTAGGGAGTAAGAAAATGACCTAATTGTTCATCCAACGACACAAACGAACTTATTGGATGCACAAGATTGGTTAAAAACCCGAATTGGAATAGAATGATGCTAGGGAGGACGAAAATGACCTAAATGTTCATCCAATGACACAAACACGCCTAGTGGATGCACAAGATTGGTGAAAAACCCTAATTGGACAAGAATAAGCCTAGGGAGGATGAAAATGACCTAAATGTTTCTTCAATGACACAAACAAACCTATTGGATGCACAAGATTGGTTAAAACACCTAATTGGACAAGAATTAGCCTAGGGAGGACGAAAATGACCAAAATTTTCATCTAATGAGACAAACACACCTATTGGATGCCCAAGATTAGTTAAAAACCCTCAAACAAACAAACTTATTGGATACACAAGATTGGCTAAAACCCCTAATTGGACAAGAATAAGCCTAGGGAGCACGAAAGTGACCTAAATGTTCATCCAATGACACAAAAACACCTATTGGATGCACAAGATTGGTTAAAAACCCTAATTGGAGAAGAATAACCCTAGGGAGGACGAAAATGACCTAAATGTTCATCCAATGACACAAACGCAGCTATTGGATGCACAAGATTTGTTAAAAACCCTAATTGGACAAGAATAAGCCTAGGGAGAACGAAAATGACTTAAACGTTCAATTGAACTAATTGGAAGCACAAGATTGGTTAAAAACCCTAATTGCACCAGAATAAGCCTATGGAGGTCGAAAATAACCTAAATATTCATTCAATGATACAAACACACCAATTTGATTCACAAGATTGGTTAAAAACCATAATTGGACAAGAATTAGCCTAGGGATGATGAAAATGACCTAAATATTTATCCAATGACACAAACACACCTATTTGATGCACAAGATTGGTTAAAAACCCTTATTGGACAAGAATTAGCCTAGGGAGGGCGAAAATGACCTAAATGTTCATCCAATGACACAAAAACACCTATTGAATGCACAAGATTTGTTATAAACCCTAATTGGACAAGAATACGCCTAGAGAGAACGAAAATGACCTAAATGTTCAATTGAACTAATTGGATGCATAGGGTTGGTTAAAAACCCGAATTGGACAAGTATGAGCCTAGGGAGGACGAAAATGACCTAAATGTTCATCCAATGACACAAACACACCTATTTGATGCACAAGATTGGTCAAAAACCGTAATTGGACAAGAATTGGCTTATGGAGGACAACATTTGACCTAAATGTTCATCCAATGACACAAACGCGTCTATTGGATGCACAAGATTTTTTAAAAACCCTAATTGGACAAATATAAGCCTAGGGAGAATGAAAATGACCTAAATGTTCAATTGAACTAATTGGATGCACAAGATTGGTTAAAAATCCTAATTGGACCAGAATAAGTCTAGGGAGGTCGAAAATAACCTAAATATTCATCCAATGATTCAAATACACCAATTTGATTCACAAGATTGGTTAAAAACCCTAATTGGACAAGAATTAGCTTAGGGAGGACGAAAATGACCTAAATGTGAATCCAATGACATAAACACTCCTATTGGTTGCACAAGATTGGTTAAAATCCCTAATTGGACAAGAATAATCATAGGGAGGACGAAAATGACCTAAATGTTCATCCAATGACACAAACACGCCTATTGGATGCACAAGATTGGTTAAATACCCTAATTGGATAAGAATTAGCCTAGGGAGGACGAAAATGACCTAATTGTTCATCCAACGACACAAACGAAATTATTGGATGCACAAGATTGGTTAAAAACCAGAATTGGAATAGAATGAGGCTAGGGAGGACGAAAATGACCTAAATGTTCATCCAATGACACAAAAACACCTATTGGATGCAAAAGATTGGTTAAAAACCCTAATTCAACAAGAATAAGCCTAGGGAGGAAGAAAATGACCTGAATTATCATCCAATGATACAAACACACCTATTTGATGCACAAGATTGGTTAAAAACCCTAATTGGACAAGAATTAGCTTATGGACGACAAAAATGACCTAAATGTTCATCCAATGACACAAACGCACCTATTGGATGCACAAGATTTGTTAAAAACCCTAATTGGACAGGAACAAGCCTATGGAGAACGAAAATGACCTAAATGTTCAATTGAACTAATTGGATGCACAAGATTGGTTAAAAACCCTAATTGGACCAGAATAAGCCTAGGGAGGTCGAAAATAACCTAAATATTCATCCAATGATACAAACACGCCAATTTGATTCACAAGATTGGTTAAAAACCATAATTGGATAAGAATTAGCCTTGGGAGGACGAAAATGACCTAAATATTCATCCAATGACACAAACACACCAATTTGATGCACAAGATTGGTTAAAAACCATTATTGGACAAGAATTAGCCTAGGGAGGGCGAAAATGACCTAAATGTTCATCCAATGACACAAAAACACCTATTGGATGCAAAAGATTGGTTAAAACCCCTAATTCAACAAGATTAAGCCTAGGGAGGAAGAAAATGACCAGAATGATCATCCAATGACACAAACACCCCTATTTGATGCACAAGATTGGTTAAAAACCGTAATTGGACAAGAATTAGCTTATGGAGGACAAAAATGACCTAAATGTTCATCCAATGACACAAACGCACCTATTGGAAGCACAAGATTTGTTAAAACCCCTTATTGGACAAGAATACGCCTAGACAGAACGAAAATGACCTAAATGTTCAATTGAACTAATTGGATGCACAAGATTGGTTAAAAACCCTAATTGGACAAGAATAAGCCTAGGGAGGTCGAAAATAACCTAAATATTCATCCAATGATACAAACACACCAATTTGATTCACAAGATTGGTTAAAAACCCTAATTGGACAAGAATTAGCTTAGGGAGGACGAAAATGACCTAAATGTTCATCCAATGACACAAACACACCTATTGGTTGCACAAGATTGGTTAAAATCCCTAATGGGACAAGAATAAGCCTAGGGAGAACGAAAATGACCTAAATGTTCATCCAATGACACAAACACACCTATTGGTTGCACAAGATTGGTTAAAAACCCTAATTGGACAAGAATAAGCGTAAGGAGGACGAAAATGACCTAAATGTTCATCCAATGAGACAAACACGCCTATTGGATGCACAAGATTGGTTAAAAACCCTAATTGGATAAGAGTTAGCCTAGGGAGGACGAAAATGACCTTAATGTTCATCCAATGACACAAACACACCTATTGGTTGAACAAAATTGGTTAAAAACCCTAATTCGACAAGAATAAGCCTAGGGAGGAAGAAAATGACTTAATTGTTCATCCAACGACACAAACACACCTATTTGGTGCACAAGATTTGTTAAAAACCGTAATTGCACAAGAATTAGCTTATGGAGGACAAATATGACATAAATGTTAATCCAATAACACAAACACACCTATTGGATGCACAAGAGTTGTTATAAACCCTAATTGGACAAGAATACGCCTAGAGAGAACGAAAATGACCTAAATGTTCAATTGAACTAATTGGATGCATAGGGTTGGTTAAAAACCCGAATTGGACAAGAATGAGCCTAGGGAGGACGAAAATGACCTAAATGTTCATCCAATGACACAAACACACCTATTTGATGCACAAGATTGGTAAAAAACCGTAATTGGACAAGAATTGGCTTATGGAGGACAACATTTGACCTAAATGTTCATCCAATGACACAAACGCGTCTATAGGATGCACAAGATTTTTTAAAAACCCTAATTGGACAAGAATAAGCCTAGGGAGAACGAAAATGACCTAAATGTTCAATTGAACTAATTGGATGCACAAGATTGGTTAAAAACCCTTATTGGACAAGAATTAGCTTAGGGAGGTCGAAAATAACCTAAATATTCATCCAATGATTCAAATACACCAATTTGATTCACAAGATTGGTTAAAAACCCTAATTGGACAAGAATTAGCTTAGGGAGGACGAAAATTACCTAAATGTTCATCCAATTACACAAACACGCCTATAGGATGCACAAGATTGGTTAAAAACCCTAATTAGATAAGAATTAGCCTAGGGAGGACGAAAATGACCTAAATGTTCATCCAATGACACAAACACGCCTATTGGATGCACAAGATTGGTTAAAAACCCTAATTCGTCAAGAATAAGCCTAGGGAGTAAGAAAATGACCTAATTGTTCATCCAACGACACAAACGAACTTATTGGATGCACAAGATTGGTTAAAAACCAGAACTGGAATAGAATGAGGCTAGGGAGGACGAAAATGACCTAAATGTTCATCCAATGACACAAAAACAACTATTGGATGCAAAAGATTGGTTAAAAACCCTAATTCAACAAGAATAAGCCTAGGGAGGAAGAAAATGACCTGAAGGATCATCCAATGACACAAACACACCTGTTTGATGCACAAGATTGGTTAAAAATCGTAATTGGACAAGAATTAGCTTATGGAGGACAAAAATAACCTAAATGTTCATCCAATGACACAAACGCACCTATTGGAAGCACAAGATTTGTTAAAAACCCTTATTGGACAAGAATACGCCTAGAGAGAACGAAAATGACCTAAATGTTCAATTGAACTAATTGGATGCACAAGATTGGTTAAAAACCTTAATTGGACCAGAATAAGTCTAGGGAGGTCCAAAATAACCTAAATATTCATCCAATGATACAAACACACCAATTTGATTCACAAGTTGGTTAAAAACCCTAATTGGACAAGAATTAACTTAGGGAGGACGAAAATGACCTAAATGTTCATCCATTGACACAAACACACCTATTGGTTGCACAAGATTGGTTAAAATCCTTAATTGGAAAAGAATAAGCCTAGGGAGGACGAAAATGACCTAAATGTTCATCCAATGACACAAACACGCCTATTGGATGCACAAGATTGGTTAAAAACCCCAATTGGATAAGAATTAGCCTAGGGGGGACGAGAATGACCTAAATGTTCATCCAATGACACAAACACACCTATTGGTTGAACAAAATTGGTTAAAAACCCTAATTCGACAAGAATAAGCCTAGGGAGGAAAAAAATGACTTAATTGTTCATCCAATGACACAAACGAAGTTATTGGATGCACAAGATTGGTTAAAAACCCGAATTGGAATAGAATGAGGCTAGGGAGGACGAAAATGACCTAAATGTTCATCCAATGACACAAAAACACCTATTGGAGGCACAAGATTGGTTAAAAAGCCTAATTCAACAAGAATAAGCCTAGGGAGGAAGAAAATGACCTGAATGATCATCCAATGACACAAACACACCTATTTGTTGCACAAGATTGGTTAAAAACCGTAATTGGACAAGAATTAGCTTATGGAGGACAAGAATTACCTAAATGTTCATCCAATGACACAAACGCACCTATTGGACGCACAAGATTTGTTAAAACCCTTATTGGACAAGAATACGCCTAGAGAGAACGAAAATGACCTAAATGTTCAATTGAAGTCATTGGATGCACAAGATTGGTTAAAAACCCGAATTGGACAAGAATGAGCCTAGGGAGGACAAAAATGACCTAAATGTTCATCCAATGACACAAACGCACCTATTGGATGCACAAGATTGGTTAAAAACCCTAATTGGACAAGATTAAGCCTAGGGAGAACGAAAATGACCTAAATGTTCAATTGAACTAATTGGATGCACAAGATTGGTTAAAAACCCTAATTGGACCAGAATAAGTCTAGGGAGGTCGAAAATAACCAAAATATTCATCCAATGATACAAACACACCAATTTGATTCACAAGATTGGTTAAACGACCTAAATGTTCATCCAATGACACAAACACACCTATTGGTTGCACAAGATTGGTTAAAAACCCTAAATAAGGAGGCAAAAATGACCTAAATGTTCATCCAATGAGACAAACACGCCTATTGGATGCACAAGTTTGGTTAAAAACCCTAATTGGATAAGAATTAGCCTACGGAGGACGAAAATGACCTAAATGTTCATCCAATGACACAAACACGCCTATTGGATGCACAAGATTGGTTAAAAACCATAATTCGACAAGAATAAGCCTAGGGAGGACGAAAATGACCTAATTGTTCATCGAATGACACAAACACACCTATTGGATGCACAAGATTGGTTTAAAACCCTGATTATACAAGAATAAGCCTAGGGAGGACGAAAATGACCTAAATGTTCATCCAATGCCACAAACACACCTATTGGATGCACAAGATTGGTTAAAGACCCTAACTGGACAAGAATAAGCCTAGCGAGGACGAAAATGACTTAATTGTTCATCCAATGACACAAACACACCTATTAGATGCACAAGATTGGTTTAAAACCCTAACTAGACAAGAATAAGCCTAGGGAGGACGAAAATGACCTAAATGTTCATCCAATGACACAAACACACCTATTGGTTGCACAAGATTGGTTAAAATCCCTAATTGGACAAGAATAAGCCTAGGGATGACGAAAATGACCTAAATGTTCATCTAATGACACAAACACGCCTATTGGATGCACAAGATTGGTTAAAAACCCTAATTGGATAAGAATTAGCCTAGGGAGGACGAAAATGACCTAAATGTTCATCCAATGACACAAACACACCTATTGTTTGAACAAAATTTGTTAAAAACCATAATTCGACAAGAATAAGCCTAGGGAGGAAGAAAATGACTTAATTGTTCATCCAACGACACAAACGAAGTTATTGGATGCACAAGATTGGTTAAAAACCCGAATTGGAATAGAATGAGACAATGGAAGACGAAAATGACCTAAATGTTCATCCAATGACACAAAAACACCTATTGCATGCACAAGATTGGTTAAAAACCCTAATTCAACAAGAATAAGCCTAGGGAGGAAGAAAATGACCTAAATGATCATCCAATGACACAAACACACCTATTTGATGCACAAGATTGGTTAAAAACCGTAATTGGACAAGAATTAGCTTATGGAGGACAAAAATTACCTAAATGTTCATCCAATGACACAAACGCACCTATTGGACGCACAAGATTTGTTAAAAACCCTTATTGGACAAGAATACGCCTAGAGAGAATGAAAATGACATAAATGTTCAATTGAACTAATTGGATGCACAAGATTGGTTAAAAACCTTAATTGGACCAGAATAAGCCTAGGGCGGTCGGAAATAACCTAAATATTCATCCAATGATACAAAGACACCAATTTGATTTACAAGATTGGTTAAAAACCATAATTGGACAAGAATTAGCCTAGGGAGGACGAAAATGACCTTAATATTCATCCAATGAGAAAAACACACCTATTTGATGCACAAGATTGGTTAAAAACCCTTATTGGACAAGAATTAGCCTAGGGAGGGCGAAAATGACCTAAATGTTCATCCAATGACACAAAAACACCTATTGGATGAACAAGAGTGGTTAAAAACCCTAATTCAACAAGATTATGCCGAGGGAGGAGTAAAATGACCAGAATGATCATCCAATGACACAAAGACACCTATTTCATGCACAAGATTGGTTAAAAACCGTAATTGGACAAGAATTAGCTTATGGAGGACAAAAATGACCTAAATTTTCATCCAATAACACAAACACACCTATTGGTTGCACAAGATTGGTTAAAATCCCTAGTTGGACAAGAATAAGCCTAGGGAGAACGAAAATGACCTAAATGTTCATCCAATGACACAAACACACCTATTGGTTGCACAAGATTTGTTAAAAACCCTAATTGGACAAGAATAAGCCTAGGGAGAACGAAAATGACCTAAATGTTCAATTGAACTAATTGGATTCACAAGATTGGTTAAAAACCTTAATTAGACCAGAATAAGCCTACGGAGGTCGGAAATAACCTAAATATTCATCCAATGATACAAACACACCAATTTGATTCACAAGATTAGTTAAAAACCATAATTGGACAAGAATTAGCCTAGGGAGGACGAAAATGACCTAAATATTCATCCAATGACAAAAACACACCTATTTGATGCACAAGATTGGTTAAAAACCCTTATTGGACAAGAATTAGCCTAGGGAGGACGAAAATGACCTAAATATTCATCCAATGACAAAAACACACCTATTTGATGCACAAGATTGGTTAAAAACCCTTATTGGACAGGAATTAGCCTAGGGAGGGCGAAAATGACCTAAATGTTCATCCAATGACACAAAAACACCTATTGGATGCACAAGATTGGTTAAAAACCCTAATTCAACAAGATTATGCCTAGGGAGGATGAAAATGACCAGAATGATCATCCAATGACACAAACACACCTATTTCATGCACAAGATTGGTTAAAAACCGTAATTGGACAAGAATTAGCTTATGGAGGACAAAAATGACCTAAATGTTCATCCAATAACACAGACGCACCTATTGGATGCACAACATTTGTTAAACACCCTAATTGGACAAGAATACGCCTAGAGAGAACGAAAATGACCTAAATATTCAATTGAACTAATTGGATGCACCGGGTTGGTTAAAAACCCGAATTGGACAAGAATGAGCGTAGGGAGGATGAAAATGACCTAAATGTTCATCCAATGACACAAACGCATCTACTGGATGCACAAGATTTGTTAAAAACCCTAATTGGACAAGAATAAGCCTAGGGAGAACGAAAATGACCTAAATGTTCAATTGAACTAATTGGATGCAAAAGATTGGTTAAAAACCCTAATTCGACCAGAATAAGTCTAGGGAGGTCGAAAATAACCTAAATATTCATCCAATGATACAAACACACCAATTTGATTCACAAGATTGGTTAAAAACCCTAATTGGACAAGAATTAGCTTAGGGAGGACGAAAAAGACCTAAATGTTCATCCAATGACACAAACACACCTATTGGTTGCACAAGATTGGTTAAAATCCCTAATTGGACAAGAATAAGCCTAGGGAGAACGAAAATGACCTAAATGTTCATCCAATGACACAAACACACCTATTGGTTGCACAAGATTTGTTAAAAACCCTAATTGGACAAGAATAAGCCTAGGGAGAACGAAAATCACCTAAATGTTCAATTGAACTAATTGGATGCACAAGATTGGTTAAAAACATTAATTGGACCAGAATAAGCCTAGGGAGGTCGGGAATAACCTAAATATTCATCCAATGATACAAACACACCAATTTGATTCCCAAGATTGGTTAAAAACCATAATTGGACAAGAATTAGCCTAGGGAGGACGAAAATGACCTAAATATTCATCCAATGACAAAAACACACCTATTTGATGCACAAGATTGGTTAAAAACCATTATTGGACAAGAATTAGCCTAGGGAGGGCGAAAATGACCTAAATGTTCATCCAATGACACAAAAACACCTATTGGATGCACAAGATTGGTTAAAAACCCTAATTCAACAAGATTATGCCTAGGGAGGATGAAAATGACGAGAATGATCATCCAATGATGCAAACACACCTATTTCATGCACAAGATTGGTTAAAAACCGTAATTGGACAAGAATTAGCTTATGGAGGACAAAAATGACCTAAATGTTCATCCAATAACACAAACGCACCGATTGGATACACAAGATTTGTTAAACACCCTAATTGGACAAGAATACGCCTAGAGAGAACGAAAATGACCTAAATGTTCAATTGAACTAATTGGATGCACAGGTTTGGTTAAAAACCCGAATTGGACAAGAATGAGCGTAGGCAGGACGAAAATGACCTAAATGTTCATCCAATGACACAAACGCATCTATTGGATGCACAAGATTTGTTAAAAACCCTAATTGGACAAGAATAAGCCTAGGGAGAATGAAAATGACCTAAATGTTCAATTGAACTAATTGAATGCAAATGATTGGTTAAAAACCCTAATTCGACCAGAATAAGTCTAGGGATGTCGAAAATAACCTAAATATTCATCCAATGATACAAACACACCAATTTAATTCACAAGATTGGTTAAAAACCCTAATTGGACAAGAATATGCTTAGGGAGGACGAAAATGACCTAAATGTTCATCCAATGACACAAACACACCTATTGGTTGCACAAGATTGGTTAAAACCCCTAATTGGACAAGAATAAGCCTAGGGAGAACGAAAATGACCTAAATGTTCATCCAGTGACACACACACCTATTGGTTGCACAAGATTGGTTAAAAATCCAAATTGGACAAGAATAAGCGTAAGGAGGACGAAAATGACCTAAATGTTCATCCAATGAGACAAACACGCCTATTGGATGCACAAGATTGGTTAAAAACCCTAATTGGATAAGAATTAGCCTAGGGAGGACGAAAATGACCTAAATGTTCATCCAATGACACAAACACACCTATTTGTTGCACCAAATTTGTTAAAAACCCTAATTCGACAAGAATAAGTATAGGGAGGAAGAAAATGACCTAATTGTTCATCCAACGACACAAACGAAGTTATTGGATGCACAAGATTGGTTAAAAACCCGAATTGGAATAGAATGAGGCTAGGGAGGACGAAAATGACCTAAATGTTCATCCAATGACACAAAAACACCTATTGGATGCACAAGATTGGTTAAAAACCCTAATTCAACAAGATTAAGCCTAGGGAGGAAGAAAATGACCAGAATGATCATCCAATGACACAAATACACCTATTTGATGCACAAGATTGGTTAAAAACCGTAATTGGACAAGAATTAACTTATGGAGGACAAAAATGACCTAAATGTTCATCCAATGACACAAACGCACCTATTGGAAGCACAAGATTTGTTAAAAACCCTTATTGGACAAGAATACGCCTAGAGAGAACGAAAATGACCTAAATGTCCAGTTGAACTAATTGGATGCACAAGATTGGGTAAAAACCCGAATTGGACAAGAATGAACCTAGGGAGGACGAAAATGACCTAAATGTTCATCCAATGACACAAAAACACCTATTGGATGCACAAGATTGGTTAAAACCCCTAATTCAACAAGATTAAGCCAAGGGAGGAAGAAAATGACCAGAATGATCATACAATGACACAAACACACCTATTTGATGCGCAAGATTGGTTAAAAACCGTAATTGGACAAGAATTAGCTTATGGAGGACAAAAATGACCTAAATGTTCATCCAATAAAAAAAACGCACCTATTGGATGCACAAGATTTGTTAAAAACCTTAATTGGACAAGAATAAGTCTAGGGAGGTCGAAAATGACCTAAATCTTCAATTGAACTAACTGGATGCACAAGATTGGTTAAAAACCTTAACTGGACCAGAATAAGTCTAGGGAGATCGAAAATAACCTAAATATTCATCCAATGATACAAACACACCAATTTGATTCACAAGATTGGTTAAAAACCCTAATTGGACAAGAATTTGCTTAGCGAGGACGAAAATGACCTAAATGTTCATCCATTGACACAAACACACCTATTGGTTGCACAAGATTGGTTAAAATCCCTAATTGGACAAGAATAAGCCTAGGGAGGACGAAAATGACCTAAATGTTCATCCAATGACACAAACACGCCTATTGGATGCACAAGATTGGTTAAAAACCCTAATTGGATAAGAATTAGCCTAGGGAGGACGAAAATGACATAAATGTTCATCCAATGACACAAACACACCTATTGGTTGCACAAGATTGGTTAAAATCCCTAATTCAACAAGATTATGCCTAGGGAGGATGAAAATGACCAGAATGATCATCCAATGACACAAACACACCTATTTCATGCACAAGATAGGTTAAAAACCGTAATTGGACAAGAATTAGCTTATGGAGGACAAAAATTACCTAAATGTTCATCCAATAACACAAACGCACCTATTGGATGCACAACATTTGTTAAACACCCTAATTGGACAAGAATACGCCTAGAGAGAACGAAAATGACCTAAATGTTCAATTGAACTAATTGGATGCACCGGGTTGGTTAAAAACCCGAATTGGACAAGAATGAGCGTACGGAGGATGAAAATGACCTAAATGTTCATCCAATGACACAAACGTATCTATTGGATGCACAAGATTTGTTAAAAACGCTAATTGGACAAGAATAAGCCTAGGGTGAACGAAAATGACCTAAATGTTCAATTGAACTAATTGGATGCAAAAGATTGGTTAAAAACCCTAATTCGACCAGAATAAGTCTAGGGATGTCGAAAATAACCTAAATATTCATCCAATGATACAAACACACCAATTTGATTCACAAGATTGGTTAAAAACCCTAATTGGACAAGAATTAGCTTAGGGAGGACGAATATGACCTAAATGTTCATCCAATGACACAAACACACCTATTGGTTGCACAAGATTGGTTAAAATCCCTAGTTGGACAAGAATAAGCCTAGGGAGAACGAAAATGACCTAAATGTTCATCCAATGACACAAACACACCTATTGGTTGCACAAGATTTGTTAAAAACCCTAATTGGACAAGAATAAGCCTAGGGAGAATGAAAATGACCTAAATGTTCAATTGAACTAATTGGATGCACAAGATTGGTTAAAAACATTAATTGGACAAGAATAAGCCTAGGGAGGTCGACAATAACCTAAATATTCATCCAATGATACAAACACACCAATTTGATTCACAAGATTGGTTAAAAACCATAATTGGACAAGAATTAGCCTAGGGAGGACGAAAATGACCTAAATATTCATCCAATGACAAAAACACACCTATTTGATGCACAAGATTGGTTAAAAACCCTTATTGGACAGGAATTAGCCTAGGGAGGGCGAAAATGACCTAAATGTTCATCCAATGACACAAAAACACCTATTGGATGCACAAGATTGGTTAAAAACCCTAATTCAACTAGATTATGCCTAGGGAGGATGAAAATGACCAGAATGATCATCCAATGACACAAACACACCTATTTCATGCACAAGATTGGTTAAAAACCGTAATTGGACAAGAATTAGCTTATGGAGGACAAAAATGACCTAAATGTTCATCCAATAACACAAACGCACCTATTGGATGCACAACATTTGTTAAACACCCTAATTGGACAAGAATATGCCTAGAGAGAACGAAAATGACCTAAATGTTCAATTGAACTAATTGGATGCACCGGGTTGGTTAAAAACCCGAATTGGACAAGAATGAGCGTAGGGAGGATGAAAATGACCTAAATGTTCATCCAAGGACACAAACGCATCTATTGGATGCACAAGATTTGTTAAAAATGCTAATTGGACAAGAATAAGCCTAGGGAGAACGAAAATGACCTAAATGTTCAATTGAACTAATTGGATGCAAAAGATTGGTTAAAAACCCTAATTCGACCAGAATAAGTCTAGGGATGTCGAAAATAACCTAAATGTTCATCCAATGATACAAACACACCAATTTGATTCACAAGATTGGTTAAAAACCCTAATGGGACTAGATTTAGCTTAGGGAGGACAAAATTGACCTAAATGTTCATCCAGTGACACAAACACACCTATTGGTTGCACAAGATTGGTTAAAATCCCTAATTGGACAAGAATAAGCCTAGGGAGAACGAAAATGACCTAAATGTTCATCCAATGACACAAACACACCTATTGGTTGCACAAGATTTGTTAAAAACCCTAATTGGACAAGAATAAGCCTAGGGAGAACGAAAATGACCTAAATTTTCAATTGAAGTAATTGGATGCACAAGATTGGTTAAAAACATTAATTGGACCAGAATAAGCCTAGGGAGGTCGGAAATAACCTAAATATTCATCCAATGATACAAACACACCAATTTGATTCACAAGATTGGTTAAAAACCATAATTGGACAAGAATTAGCCTAGGGAGGACGAAAATGACCTAAATATTCATCCAATGACAAAAACACACCTATTTGATGCACAAGATTGGTTAAAAACCCTTATTGGACAAGAATTAGCCTAGGGAGGGCGAAAATGACCTAAATGTTCATCCAATGACACAAAAACACCTATTGGATGCACAAGATTGGTTAAAAACCCTAATTCAACAAGATTATGCCTAGGGAGGATGAAAATGACGAGAATGATCATCCAATGACGCAAACACACCTATTTCATGCACAAGATTGGTTAAAAACCGTAATTGGACAAGAATTAGCTTATGGAGGACAAAAATGACCTAAATGTTCATCCAATAACACAAACGCACCTATTGGATGCACAAGATTTGTTAAACACCCTAATTGGACAAGAATACGCCTAGAGAGAACGAAAATGACCTAAATGTTCAATTGAACTAATTGGATGCACCGGGTTGGTTAAAAACCCGAATTGGACAAGAATGAGCGTACGGAGGATGAAAATGACCTAAATGTTCATCCAATGACACAAACGTATCTATTGGATGCACAAGATTTGTTAAAAACGCTAATTGGACAAGAATAAGCCTAGGGTGAACGAAAATGACCTAAATGTTCAATTGAACTAATTGGATGCAAAAGATTGGTTAAAAACCCTAATTCGACCAGAATAAGTCTAGGGATGTCGAAAATAACCTAAATATTCATCCAATGATACAAACACACCAATTTGATTCACAAGATTGGTTAAAAACCCTAATTGGACAAGAATTAGCTTAGGGAGGACGAAAATGACCTAAATGTTCATCCAATGACACAAACACACCTATTGGTTGCACAAGATTGGTTAAAATCCCTAGTTGGACAAGAATTAGCTTATGGAGGACAAAAATGACCTAAATGTTCATCCAATAAAAAAAACGCACCTATTGGATGCACAAGATTTGTTAAAAACCTTAATAGGACAATAATAAGTCTAGGGAGGTCGAAAATGACCTAAATGTTCAATTGTACTAACTGGATGCACAAGATTGGTTAAAAACCTTAATTGGACCAGAATAAGTCTAGGGAGGTCGCAAATAACCTAAATATTCATCCAATGATACAAACACACCAATTTGATTCACAAGATTGGTTAAAAACCCTAATTGGACAAGAATTTGCTTAGGGAGGACGAAAATGACCTAAATGTTCATCCATTGACACAAACACACCTATTGGTTGCACAAGATTGGTTAAAATCCCTAGTTGGACAAGAATAAGCCTAGGGAGGACGAAAATGACCTAAATGTTCATCCAATGACACAAATACGCCTATTGGATGCACAAGATTGGTTAAAAACCCTAATTGGATAAGAATTAGCCTAGGGAGGACGAAAATGACATAAATGTTCATCCAATGACACAAACACACCTATTGGTTGCACAAGATTGGTTAAAAACCCTAATTCAACAAGATTATGCCTAGGGAGGATGAAAATGACCAGAATGATTATCCAATGACACAAACACACCTATTTCATGCACAAGATTGGTTAAAAACTGTAATTGGACAAGAATTAGCTTATGGAGGACAAAAATGACCTAAATGTTCATCCAATAACACAAACGCACCTATTGGATGCACAACATTTGTTAAACACCCTAATTGGACAAGAATACGCCTAGAGAGAACGAAAATGACCTAAATGTTCAATTGAACTAATTGGATGCACCGGGTTGGTTAAAATCCCGAATTGGACAAGAATGAGCGTACGGAGGATGAAAATGACCTAAATATTCATCCAATGACACAAACGTATCTATTGGATGCACAAGATTTGTTAAAAACGCTAATTGGACAAGAATAAGCCTAGGGAGAACGAAAATGACCTAAATGTTCAATTGAACTAATTGGATGCAAAAGATTGGTTAAAAACCCTAATTCGACCAGAATAAGTCTAGGGATGTCGAAAATAACCTAAATATTCATCCAATGATACAAACACACCAATTTGATTCACAAGATTGGTTAAAAACCCTAATTGGACAAGAATTAGCTTAGGGAGGACGAAAATGACCTAAATGTTCATCCAGTGACACAAACACACCTATTGGTTGCACAAGATTGGTTAAAATCCCTAGTTGGACAAGAATAAGCCTACGGAGAACGAAAATGACCTAAATGTTCATCCAATGACACAAACACACCTATTGGTTGCACAAGATTTGTTAAAAACCCTAATTGGACAAGAATAAGCCTAGGGAGAATGAAAATGACCTAAATGTTCAATTGAACTAATTGGATGCACAAGATTGGTTAAAAACCCTAATTCGACCAGAATAAGTCTAGGGATGTCGAAAATAACCTAAATATTCATCCAATGATACAAACACACCAATTTGATTCACAAGATTGGTTAAAAACCCTAATTGGACAAGAATTAGCTTAGGGAGGACGAAAATGACCTAAATGTTCATCCAATGACACAAACACACCTATTGGTTGCACAAGATTGGTTAAAATCCCTAGTTGGACAAGAATTAGCTTATGGAGGACAAAAATGACCTAAATGTTCATCCAATAAAAAAAACGCACCTATTGGATGCACAAGATTTGTTAAAAACCTTAATAGGACAAGAATAAGTCTAGGGAGGTCGAAAATGACCTAAATGCTCAATTGTACTAACTGGATGCACAAGATTGGTTAAAAACCTTAATTGGACCAGAATAAGTCTAGGGAGGTCGCAAATAACCTAAATATTCATCCAATGATACAAACACACCAATTTGATTCACAAGATTGGTTAAAAACCCTAATTGGACAAGAATTTGCTTAGGGAGGACGAAAATGACCTAAATGTTCATCCATTGACACAAACACACCTATTGGTTGCACAAGATTGGTTAAAATCCCTAGTTGGACAAGAATAAGCCTAGGGAGGACGAAAATGACCTAAATGTTCATCCAATGACACAAACACGCCTATTGGATGCACAAGATTGGTTAAAAACCCTAATTGGATAAGAATTAGCCTAGGGAGGACGAAAATGACATAAATGTTCATCCAATGACACAAACACACCTATTGGTTGC
>JBBPBT010001132.1:2170371-2222009 GCA_037974875.1 Cicer bijugum
GGAGGACGAAAATGACCTAAATATTCATCCAATGACAAAAACACACCTATTTGATGCACAAGATTGGTTAAAAACCCTTATTGGACAGGAATTAGCCTAGGGAGGGCGAAAATGACCTAAATGTTCATCCAATGACACAAAAACACCTATTGGATATACAAGATTGGTTAAAAACCCTAATTCAACAAGATTATGCCTAGGGAGGATGAAAATGACGAGAATGATCATCCAATGACGCAAACACACCTATTTCATGCACAAGATTGGTTAAAAACCGTAATTGGACAAGAATTAGCTTATGGAGGACAAAAATGACCTAAATGTTCATCCAATAACACAAACGCACCTATTGGATGCACAAGATTTGTTAAACACCCTAATTGGACAAGAATAAGCCTAGAGAGAACGAAAATGACCTAAATGTTCAATTGAACTAATTGGATGCACAGGGTTGGTTAAAAACCCGAATTGGACAAGAATGAGCGTAGGGAGGACGAAAATGACCTAAATGTTCATCCAATGACACAAACGCATCTATTGGATGCCCAAGATTTGTTAAAAACGCTAATTGGACAAGAATAAGCCTAGGGAGAACGAAAATGACCTAAATGTTCAATTGAACTAATTGGATGCAAAAGATTGGTTAAAAACCCTAATTCGACCAGAATAAGTCTAGGGATGTCGAAAATAACCTAAATATTCATCCAATGATACAAACACACCAATTTGATTCACAAGATTGGTTAAAAACGCTAATGGGACCAGATTTAGCTTAGGGAGGACGAAAATGACCTAAATGTTCATCCAGTGACACAAACACACCTATTGGTTGCACAAGATTGGTTAAAATCCTTAATTGGACAAGAATAAGCCTAGGGAGAACGAAAATGACCTAAATGTTCATCCAATGACACAAACGCATCTATTGGATGCACAAGATTTGTTTAAAACCCTAATTGGACAAGAATAAGCCTAGGGAGAACGAAAATGACCTAAATGTTCAATTGAACTAATTGGATGCACAAGATTGGTTAAAAACATTAATTGGACCAGAATAAGCCTAGGGAGGTCGGAAATAACCTAAATATTCATCCAATGATACAAACACACCAATTTGATTCACAAGATTGGTTAAAAACCATAATTGGACAAGAATTAGCCTATGGAGGACGAAAATGACCTAAATATTCATCCAATGACAAAAACACACCTATTTGATGCACAAGATTGGTTAAAAACCCTTATTGGACAAGAATTAGCCTAGGGAGGGCGAAAATGACCTAAATGTTCATCCAATGACACAAAAACACCTATTGGATGCACAAGATTGGTTAAAAACCCTAATTCAACAAGATTATGCCTAGGGAGGATGAAAATGACGAGAATGATCATCCAATGACGCAAACACACCTATTTCATGCACAAGATTGGTTAAAAACCATAATTGGACAAGAATTAGCTTATGGAGGACAAAAATGACCTAAATGTTCATCCAATAACACAAACGCAACTATTGGATGCACAAGATTTGTTAAACACCCTAATTGGACAAGAATACGCCTAGAGAGAACGAAAATGACATAAATGTTCAATTGAACTAATTGGATGCATAGTGTTGGTTAAAAACCCGAATTGGACAAGAATGAGCGTAGGGAGGACGAAAATGACCTAAATGTTCATCCAATGACACAAACGCATCTATTGGATGCACAAGATTTGTTTAAAACCCTAATTGGACAAGAATAAGCCTAGGGAGAACGAAAATGACCTAAATGTTCAATTGAACTAATTGAATGCAAAAGATTGGTTAAAAACCCTAATTCGACCAGAACAAGTCTATGGATGTCGAAAATAACCTAAATATTCATCCAATGATACAAACACACCAATTTGATTCACAAGATTGGTTAAAAACCCTAATTGGACAAGAATAAGCTTAGGGAGGACGAAAATGACCTAAATGTTCATCCAATGACACAAACACACCTATTGGTTGCACAAGATTGGTTAAAAACCCTAATTGGACAAGAATAAGCGTAAGGAGGACGAAAATGACCTAAATGTTCATCCAATGAGACAAACACGCCTATTGGATGCACAAGATTGGTTAAAAACCCTAATTGGATAAGAATTAGCCTAGGGAGGACGAAAATGACCTAAATGTTCATCCAATGACACAAACACACCTATTGGTTGCACCAAATTGGTTAAAAACCCTAATTCAACAAGAATAAGTATAGGGAGGAAGAAAATGACCTAATCGTTCATCCAACGACACAAACGAAGTTATTGGATGCACAAGAATGGTTAAAAACCCGAATTGGAATAGAATGAGGCTAGGGAGGACGAAAATGACCTAAATGTTCATCCAATGACACAAAAACACCTATTGGATGCACAAGATTGGTGAAAAACCCTAATTCAACAAGATTAAGCCTAGGGAGGAAGAAAATGACCAGAATGATCATCCAATGACACAAACACACCTATTTGATGCACAAGATTGGTTAAAAACCCTAATTGGGCAAGAATTAGCTTAGGGAGGACGAAAATGACCTAAATGTTCATCCAAGGACACAAACACACCTATTGGTTGCACAAGATTGGTTAAAATCCCTAATTGGACAAGAATAAGCCTAGGGAGAACGAAAATGACCTAAATGTTCATCCAGTGACACAAACACACCTATTGGTTGCACAAGATTGGTTAAAAATCCTAATTCAACAAGATTAAGCCTAGGGAGGAAGAAAATGACTAGAATGATCATCCAATGACACAAACACACCTATTTGATGCACAAGATTGGTTAAAAACCGTAATTGGACAAGAATTAGCTTATGGAGGACAAAAATGACCTAAATGTTCATCCAATGACACAAACGCACCTATTGGAAGCACAAGATTTGTTAAAAACCCTTATTGGACAAGAATACGCCTAGAGAGTACGAAAATGACCAAAATGTTCAATTGAAGTAATTGGATGCACAAGATTGGTTAAAACCCCGAATTGGACAAGAATGAGCCTAGGTAGGACGAAAATGACCTAAATGTTCATCCAATGACACAAACACACCTATTTGATGCACAAGATTGGTTAAAAACCCTAATTGGGCAAGAATTAGCTTATGGAGGACAAAAATGTCCAAAATGTTCATCCAATGACATAAACGCACCTATTGGATGCACAAGATTCGTTAAAAACCCTAATTGGACAAGAATAAGCCTAGGGAGAACGAAAATGACCTAAATGTTCAATTGAACTAATTGGATGCACAAGATTGGTTAAAAACCTTAATTGGACCAGAATAAGCCTAGGGAGGTCGGAAATAACCTAAATATTCATCCAATGATACAAACACACCAATTTGATTCACAAGATTGGTTAAAAACCATAATTGGACAAGAATTAGCCTAGGGAGGACGAAAATGACCTAAATATTCATACAATGACAAAAACACACCTATTTGATGCACAAGATTGGTTAAAAACCCTTATTGGACAAGAATTAGCCTAGGGAGGGCGAAAATGACCTAAATGTTCATCCAATAACACAAAAACACCTATTGGATGCACAAGATTGGTTAAAACCCCTAATTCAACAAGATTATGCCTAGGGAGGATGAAAATGACCAGAATGATCATCCAATGACGCAAACACACCTATTTCATGCACAAGATTGGTTAAAAACCGTAATTGGACAAGAATTAGCTTATGGAGGACAAAAATGACCTAAATGTTCATCCAATAACACAAACGCACCTATTGGATGCACAAGATTTGTTAAACACCCTAATTGGACAAGAATACGCCTAGAGAGAACGAAAATGACCTAAATGTTCAATTGAACTAATTGGATGCACAAGGTTGGTTAAAAACCCGAATTGGACAAGAATGAGCGTAGGGAGGACGAAAATGACCTAAATGTTCATCCAATGACACAAACGCATCTATTGGATGCACAAGATTTGTTAAAAACCCTAATTGGACAAGAATAAGCCTAGGGAGAACGAAAATGACCTAAATGTTCAATTGAACTAATTGGATGCAAAATATTGGTTAAAAACCCTAATTCAACCAGAATAAGTCTAGGGATGTCGAAAATAACCTAAATATTCATCCAATGATACAAACACACCAATTTGATTCACAAGATTGGTTAAAAACCCTAATTGGACAAGTATTAGCTAAGGGAGGACGAAAATGACCTAAATGTTCATCCAATGACACAAACACACCTATTGGTTGCACAAGATTGGTTAAAATCCCTAATTGGACAAGAATAAGCCTAGGGAGAACGAAAATGACCTAAATGTTCATCCAATGACACAAACACACCTATTGGTTGCACAAGATTGGTTAAAAACCCTAATTGGACAAGAATAAGCGTAAGGAGGACGAAAATGACCTAAATGTTCATCCAATGAGACAAACACGCCTATTGGATGCACAAGATTGGTTAAAAACCTTAATTGGATAAGAATTAGCCTAGGGAGGACGAAAATGACCTAAATGTTCATCCAATGACACAAAAACACCTATTGGTTGCACCAAATTGGTTAAAAACCCTAATTCGACAAGAATAAGCCTAGGGAGGAAGAAAATGACCAGAATGATCATCCAATGACACAAATACACCTATTTGATGCACAAGATTGGTTAAAAACCGTAATTGGACAAGAATTAGCTTATGGAAGACAAAAATAACCAAAATGTTCATCCAATGACACAAACACACCTATTGGAAGCACAAGATTTGTTAAAAACCCTAATTGGACAAGAATACGCCTAGAGAGAACGAAAATGACCTAAATGTTCAGTTGAACTAATTGGATGCACAAGATTGGTTAAAAACCCGAATTGGACAAGAATGAACCTAGGGAGGACGAAAATGACCTAAATGTTCATCCAATGACACAAAAACACCTATTGGATGCACAAGATTGGTTAAAACCCCTAATTCAACAAGATTAAGCCAAGGGAGGAAGAAAATGACCAGAATGATCATACAATGACACAAACACACCTATTTGATGCGCAAGATTTGTTTAAAACCGTAATTGGACAAGAATTAGCTTATGGAGGACAAAAATGACCTAAATGTTCATCCAATAACACAAACGCACCTATTGGATGCACAACATTTGTTAAACACCCTAATTGGACAAGATTAAGTCTAGGGAGGTCGAAAATGACCTAAATGTTCAATTGAACTAATTGGATGCACAAGATTGGTTAAAAACCTTAATTGGACCAGAATAAGTCTAGGGAGGTCGAAAATAACCTAAATATTCATCCAATGATACAAACACACCAATTTGATTCACAAGATTGGTTAAAAACCCTAATTGGACAAGAATTTGCTTAGGGAGGACGAAAATGACCTAAATGTTCATCCATTGACACAAACACACCTATTGGTAGCACAAGATTGGTTAAAATCCCTAATTGGACAAGAATAAGCCTAGGGAGGACGAAAATGACCTAAATGTTCATCCAATGACACAAACACGCCTATTGGATGCACAAGATTGGTTAAAAACCCTAATTGGACAAGAATTAGCCTAGGGAGGACGAAAATGACCTAAATGTTCATCCAATGACACAAACACACCTATTGGTTGCACAAAATTGGTTAAAAACCCTAATTCGACAAGAATAAGCCTAGCGAGGAAGAAAATGACTTAATTGTTCATCCAACGACACAAACGAAGTTATTGGATGCACAAGATTGGTTAAAAATCCGAATTGGAATAGAATGAGGCTAGGGAGGACGAAAATGACCTAAATGTTCATCCAATGACACAAAAACACCTATTGGATGCACAAGATTGGTTAAAAACCCTAATTCAACAAGAATAAGCCTAGGGAGGAAGAAAATGACCTGAATGATCATCCAATGACACAAACACACCTATTTGATGCACAAGATTGGTTAAAAACCGTAATTGGACCTGAATTAGCATATGGAGGACAAAAATGACCAAAATGTTCATCCAATGACACAAACGCACCTATTGAAAGCACAAGATTTGTTAAAAACCCTTATTGGACAAGAATACGCCAAGAGAGTACGAAAATGACCAAAATGTTCAATTGAAGTAATTGGATGCACAACATTGGTTAAAACCCCGAATTGGACAAGAATGAGCCTAGGTAGGACGAAAATGACCTAAATGTTCATCCAATGACAAAAACACACCTATTTGATGCACAAGATTGGTTAAAAACCCTAATTGGGCAAGAATTAGCTTATGGAGGACAAAAATGTCCTAAATGTTCATCCAATGACACAAACGCATCTATTGGATGCACAAGATTTGTTAAAAACCCTAATTGGACAAGAATAAGCCTAGGGAGAACGAAAATGACCTAAATGTTCAATTGAACTAATTGGATGCAAAATATTGGTTAAAAACCCTAATTCAACCAGAATAAGTCTAGGGATGTCGAAAATAACCTAAATATTCATCCAATGATACAAACACACCAATTTGATTCACAAGATTGGTTAAAAACCCTAATTGGACAAGTATTAGCTAAGGGAGGACGAAAATGACCTAAATGTTCATCCAATGACACAAACACACCTATTGGTTGCACAAGATTGGTTAAAATCCCTAATTGGACAAGAATAAGCCTAGGGAGAACGAAAATGACCTAAATGTTCATCCAATGACACAAACACACCTATTGGTTGCACAAGATTGGTTAAAAACCCTATTGGACAAGAATAAGCGTAAGGAGGACGAAAATGACCTAAATGTTCATCCAATGAGACAAACACGCCTATTGGATGCACAAGATTGGTTAAAAACCCTAATTGGATAAGAATTAGCCTAGGGAGGACGAAAATGACCTAAAGGTTCATCCAATGACACAAACACAACTATTGGTTGCACCAAATTGGTTAAAAACCCTAATTCGACAAGAATAAGTATAGGGAGGAATAAAATGACATAATTGTTCATCCAACGTCACAATCGAAGTTATTGGATGCACAAGATTGGTTAAAAACCCGAATTGGAATAGAATGAGGCTAGGGAGGACGAAAATGACCTAAATGTTCATTCAATGACACAAAAACACCTATTGGATGCACAAGATTGGTTAAAAACCCTAATTCAACAAGATTAAGCCTAGGGAGGAAGAAAATGACCAGAATGATCATCCAATGACACAAATACACCTATTTGATGCACAAGATTGGTTAAAAACCGTAATTGGACAAGAATTAGCTTATGGAAGACAAAAATGACCAAAATGTTCATCCAATGACACAAACGCACCTATTGGAAGCACAAGATTTGTTAAAAACCCTTATTGGACAAGAATACGCCTAGAGAGAACGAAAATGACCTAAATGTTCAGTTGAACTAATTGTATGCACAAGATTGGTTAAAAACCCGAATTGGACAAGAATGAACCTAGGGAGGACGAAAATGACCTAAATGTTCATCCAATGACACAAAAACACCTATTGGATGCACAAAATTGGTTAAAACCCCTAATTCAACAAGATTAAGCCAAGGGAGGAAGAAAATGACCAAAATGATCATACAATGACACAAACACACCTATTTGATGCGCAAGATTGGTTTAAAACCGTAATTGGACAAGAATTAGCTTATGGAGGACAAAAATGACCTAAATGTTCATCCAATAACACAAACGCACCTATTGGATGCACAACATTTGTTAAACACCCTAATTTGACAAGAATAAGTCTAGGGAGGTCGAAAATGACCTAAATGTTCAATTGAACTAATTGGATGCACAAGATTGGTTAAAAACCTTAATTGGACCAGAATAAGTCTAGGGAGGTCGAAAATAACCTAAATATTCATCCAATGATACAAACACACCAATTTCATTCACAAGATTGGTTAAAAACCCTAATTGGGCAAGAATTTGCTTAGGGTGGACGAAAATGACCTAAATGTTCATCCATTGACACAAACACACCTATTGGTAGCACAAGATTGGTTAAAATCCCTAATTGGACAAGAATAAGCCTAGGGAGGACGAAAATGACCTAAATGTTCATCCAATGACACAAACACGCCTATTGGATGCACAAGATTGGTTAAAAACCCTAATTGGATAAGAATTAGCCTAGGGAGGACGAAAATGACATAAATGTTCATCCAATGACACAAACACACCTATTGGTTGCTAAAGATTGCTTAAAAACCCTAATTCAACAAGATTATGCCTAGGGAGGATGAAAATGACCAGAATGATTATCCAATGACACAAACACACCTATTTCATGCACAAGATTGGTTAAAAACTGTAATTGGACAAGAATTAGCTTATGGAGGACAAAAATGACCTAAATGTTCATCCAATAACACAAACGCACCTATTGGATGCACAACATTTGTTAAACACCCTAATTGGACAAGAATACGCCTAGAGAGAACGAAAATGACCTAAATGTTCAATTGAACTAATTGGATGCACCGGGTTGGTTAAAATCCCGAATTGGACAAGAATGAGCGTACGGAGGATGAAAATGACCTAAATATTCATCCAATGACACAAACGTATCTATTGGATGCACAAGATTTGTTAAAAACGCTAATTGGACAAGAATAAGCCTAGGGAGAACGAAAATGACCTAAATGTTCAATTGAACTAATTGGATGCAAAAGATTGGTTAAAAACCCTAATTCGACCAGAATAAGTCTAGGGATGTCGAAAATAACCTAAATATTCATCCAATGATACAAACACACCAATTTGATTCACAAGATTGGTTAAAAACCCTAATTGGACAAGAATTAGCTTAGGGAGGACGAAAATGACCTAAATGTTCATCCAGTGACACAAACACACCTATTGGTTGCACAAGATTGGTTAAAATCCCTAGTTGGACAAGAATAAGCCTAGGGAGAACGAAAATGACCTAAATGTTCATCCAATGACACAAACACACCTATTGGTTGCACAAGATTTGTTAAAAACCCTAATTGGACAAGAATAAGCCTAGGGAGAATGAAAATGACCTAAATGTTCAGTTGAACTAATTGGATGCACAAGATTGGTTAAAAACATTAATTGGACCAGAATAAGCCTAGGGAGGTCGACAATAACCTAAATATTCATCCAATGATACAAACACACCAATTTGATTCACAAGATTGGTTAAAAACCATAATTGGACAAGAATTAGCCTAGGGAGGACGAAAATGACCTAAATATTCATCCAATGACAAAAACACACCTATTTGATGCACAAGATTGGTTAAAAACCCTTATTGGACAGGAATTAGCCTAGGGAGGGCGAAAATGACCTAAATGTTCATCCAATGACACAAAAACACCTATTGGATGCACAAGATTGGTTAAAAACCCTAATTCAACAAGATTATGCCTAGGGAGGATGAAAATGACTAGAATGATCATCCAATGACACAAACACACCTATTTCATGCACAAGATTGGTTAAAAACCGTAATTGGACAAGAATTAGCTTATGGAGGACAAAAATGACCTAAATGTTCATCCAATAACACAAACGCACCTATTGGATGCACAACATTTGTTAAACACCCTAATTGGACAA
This sequence comes from Cicer bijugum, assembly GCA_037974875.1. NCBI lineage: Eukaryota > Viridiplantae > Streptophyta > Magnoliopsida > Fabales > Fabaceae > Cicer > Cicer bijugum. The sequence continues at coordinate 2,179,943 of JBBPBT010001132.1, forward strand.
GAATATGCCTAGAGAGAACGAAAATGACCTAAATGTTCAATTGAACTAATTGGATGCACCGGGTTGGTTAAAAACCAGAATTGGACAAGAATGAGCGTAGGGAGGATGAAAATGACCTAAATGTTCATCCAATGACACAAACGCATCTATTGGATGCACAAGATTTGTTAAAAACGCTAATTGGACAAGAATAAGCCTAGGGAGAACGAAAATGACCTAAATGTTCAATTGAACTAATTGGATGCAAAAGATTGGTTAAAAACCCTAATTCGACCAGAATAAGTCTAGGGATGTCGAAAATAACCTAAATATTCATCCAATGATACAAACACACCAATTTGATTCACAAGATTGGTTAAAAACCCTAATGGGACCAGATTTAGCTTAGGGAGGACGAAAATGACCTAAATGTTCATCCAGTGACACAAACACACCTATTGGTTGCACAAGATTGGTTAAAATCCCTAATTGGACAAGAATAAGCCTAGGGAGAACGAAAATGACCTAAATGTTCATCCAATGACACAAACACACCTATTGGTTGCACAAGATTTGTTAAAAACCTTAACTGGACAAGAATAAGCCTAGGGAGAACGAAAATGACCTAAATGTTCAATTGAACTAATTGGATGCACAAGATTGGTTAAAAACATTAATTGGACCAGAATAAGCCTAGGGAGGTCGGAAATAACCTAAATATTCATCCAATGATACAAACACACCTATTTGATGCACAAGATTGGTTAAAAACCCTTATTGGACAAGAATTAGCCTAGGGAGGACTAAAATGACCTAAATGTTCATCCAATGACAAAAATACACCTATTCGATGCACAAGATTGGTTAAAAACCCTTATTGGACAGGAATTAGCCTAGGGAGGGCGAAAATGACCTAAATGTTCATCCAATGACACAAAAACACCTATTGGATATACAAGATTGGTTAAAAACCCTAATTCAACAAGATTATGCCTAGGGAGGATGAAAATGACGAGAATGATCATCCAATGACGCAAACACACCTATTTCATGCACAAGATTGGTTAAAAACCGTAATTGGACAAGAATTAGCTTATGGAGGACAAAAATGACCTAAATGTTCATCCAATAACACAAACGCACCTATTGGATGCACAAGATTTGTTAAACACCCTAATTGGACAAGAATAAGCCTAGAGAGAACGAAAATGACCTAAATGTTCAATTGAACTAATTGGATGCACAGGGTTGGTTAAAAACCCGAATTGGACAAGAATGAGCGTAGGGAGGACGAAAATGACCTAAATGTTCATCCAATGACACAAACGCATCTATTGGATGCCCAAGATTTGTTAAAAACGCTAATTGGACAAGAATAAGCCTAGGGAGAACGAAAATGACCTAAATGTTCAATTGAACTAATTGGATGCAAAAGATTGGTTAAAAACCCTAATTCGACCAGAATAAGTCTAGGGATGTCGAAAATAACCTAAATATTCATCCAATGATACAAACACACCAATTTGATTCACAAGATTGGTTAAAAACGCTAATGGGACCAGATTTAGCTTAGGGAGGACGAAAATGACCTAAATGTTCATCCAGTGACACAAACACACCTATTGGTTGCACAAGATTGGTTAAAATCCTTAATTGGACAAGAATAAGCCTAGGGAGAACGAAAATGACCTAAATGTTCATCCAATGACACAAACGCATCTATTGGATGCACAAGATTTGTTTAAAACCCTAATTGGACAAGAATAAGCCTAGGGAGAACGAAAATGACCTAAATGTTCAATTGAACTAATTGGATGCACAAGATTGGTTAAAAACATTAATTGGACCAGAATAAGCCTAGGGAGGTCGGAAATAACCTAAATATTCATCCAATGATACAAACACACCAATTTGATTCACAAGATTGGTTAAAAACCATAATTGGACAAGAATTAGCCTATGGAGGACGAAAATGACCTAAATATTCATCCAATGACAAAAACACACCTATTTGATGCACAAGATTGGTTAAAAACCCTTATTGGACAAGAATTAGCCTAGGGAGGGCGAAAATGACCTAAATGTTCATCCAATGACACAAAAACACCTATTGGATGCACAAGATTGGTTAAAAACCCTAATTCAACAAGATTATGCCTAGGGAGGATGAAAATGACGAGAATGATCATCCAATGACGCAAACACACCTATTTCATGCACAAGATTGGTTAAAAACCGTAATTGGACAAGAATTAGCTTATGGAGGACAAAAATGACCTAAATGTTCATCCAATAACACAAACGCACCTATTGGATGCACAAGATTTGTTAAACACCCTAATTGGACAAGAATACGCCTAGAGAGAACGAAAATGACCTAAATGTTCAATTGAACTAATTGGATGCACAAGGTTGGTTAAAAACCCGAATTGGACAAGAATGAGCGTAGGGAGGACGAAAATGACCTAAATGTTCATCCAATGACACAAACGCATCTATTGGATGCACAAGATTTGTTAAAAACCCTAATTGGACAAGAATAAGCCTAGGGAGAACGAAAATGACCTAAATGTTCAATTGAACTAATTGGATGCAAAATATTGGTTAAAAACCCTAATTCAACCAGAATAAGTTTAGGGATGTCGAAAATAACCTAAATATTCATCCAATGATACAAACACACCAATTTGATTCACAAGATTGGTTAAAAACCCTAATTGGACAAGTATTAGCTAAGGGAGGACGAAAATGACCTAAATGTTCATCCAATGACACAAACACACCTATTGGTTGCACAAGATTGGTTAAAATCCCTAATTGGACAAGAATAAGCCTAGGGAGAACGAAAATGACCTAAATGTTCATCCAATGACACAAACACACCTATTGGTTGCACAAGATTGGTTAAAAACCCTAATTGGACAAGAATAAGCGTAAGGAGGACGAAAATGACCTAAATGTTCATCCAATGAGACAAACACGCCTATTGGATGCACAAGATTGGTTAAAAACCTTAATTGGATAAGAATTAGCCTAGGGAGGACGAAAATGACCTAAATGTTCATCCAATGACACAAAAACACCTATTGGTTGCACCAAATTGGTTAAAAACCCTAATTCGACAAGAATAAGCCTAGGGAGGAAGAAAATGACCAGAATGATCATCCAATGACACAAATACACCTATTTGATGCACAAGATTGGTTAAAAACCGTAATTGGACAAGAATTAGCTTATGGAAGACAAAAATAACCAAAAGGTTCATCCAATGACACAAACACACCTATTGGAAGCACAAGATTTGTTAAAAACCCTAATTGGACAAGAATACGCCTAGAGAGAACGAAAATGACCTAAATGTTCAGTTGAACTAATTGGATGCACAAGATTGGTTAAAAACCCGAATTGGACAAGAATGAACCTAGGGAGGACGAAAATGACCTAAATGTTCATCCAATGACACAAAAACACCTATTGGATGCACAAGATTGGTTAAAACCCCTAATTCAACAAGATTAAGCCAAGGGAGGAAGAAAATGACCAGAATGATCATACAATGACACAAACACACCTATTTGATGCGCAAGATTTGTTTAAAACCGTAATTGGACAAGAATTAGCTTATGGAGGACAAAAATGACCTAAATGTTCATCCAATAACACAAACGCACCTATTGGATGCACAACATTTGTTAAACACCCTAATTGGACAAGATTAAGTCTAGGGAGGTCGAAAATGACCTAAATGTTCAATTGAACTAATTGGATGCACAAGATTGGTTAAAAACCTTAATTGGACCAGAATAAGTCTAGGGAGGTCGAAAATAACCTAAATATTCATCCAATGATACAAACACACCAATTTGATTCACAAGATTGGTTAAAAACCCTAATTGGACAAGAATTTGCTTAGGGAGGACGAAAATGACCTAAATGTTCATCCATTGACACAAACACACCTATTGGTAGCACAAGATTGGTTAAAATCCCTAATTGGACAAGAATAAGCCTAGGGAGGACGAAAATGACCTAAATGTTCATCCAATGACACAAACACGCCTATTGGATGCACAAGATTGGTTAAAAACCCTAATTGGATAAGAATTAGCCTAGGGAGGACGAAAATGACCTAAATGTTCATCCAATGACACAAACACACCTATTGGTTGCACAAAATTGGTTAAAAACCCTAATTCGACAAGAATAAGCCTAGCGAGGAAGAAAATGACTTAATTGTTCATCCAACGACACAAACGAAGTTATTGGATGCACAAGATTGGTTAAAAATCCGAATTGGAATAGAATGAGGCTAGGGAGGACGAAAATGACCTAAATGTTCATCCAATGACACAAAAACACCTATTGGATGCACAAGATTGGTTAAAAACCCTAATTCAACAAGAATAAGCCTAGGGAGGAAGAAAATGACCTGAATGATCATCCAATGACACAAACACACCTATTTGATGCACAAGATTGGTTAAAAACCGTAATTGGACCTGAATTAGCATATGGAGGACAAAAATGACCAAAATGTTCATCCAATGACACAAACGCACCTATTGAAAGCACAAGATTTGTTAAAAACCCTTATTGGACAAGAATACGCCAAGAGAGTACGAAAATGACCAAAATGTTCAATTGAAGTAATTGGATGCACAACATTGGTTAAAACCCCGAATTGGACAAGAATGAGCCTAGGTAGGACGAAAATGACCTAAATGTTCATCCAATGACAAAAACACACCTATTTGATGCACAAGATTGGTTAAAAACCCTAATTGGGCAAGAATTAGCTTATGGAGGACAAAAATGTCCTAAATGTTCATCCAATGACACAAACGCATCTATTGGATGCACAAGATTTGTTAAAAACCCTAATTGGACAAGAATAAGCCTAGGGAGAACGAAAATGACCTAAATGTTCAATTGAACTAATTGGATGCAAAATATTGGTTAAAAACCCTAATTCAACCAGAATAAGTCTAGGGATGTCGAAAATAACCTAAATATTCATCCAATGATACAAACACACCAATTTGATTCACAAGATTGGTTAAAAACCCTAATTGGACAAGTATTAGCTAAGGGAGGACGAAAATGACCTAAATGTTCATCCAATGACACAAACACACCTATTGGTTGCACAAGATTGGTTAAAATCCCTAATTGGACAAGAATAAGCCTAGGGAGGACGAAAATGACCTAAATGTTCATCCAATGACACAAACACACCTATTGGTTGCACAAGATTGGTTAAAAACCCTAATTGGACAAGAATAAGCGTAAGGAGGACGAAAATGACCTAAATGTTCATCCAATGAGACAAACACGCCTATTGGATGCACAAGATTGGTTAAAAACCTTAATTGGATAAGAATTAGCCTAGGGAGGACGAAAATGACCTAAATGTTCATCCAATGACACAAAAACACCTATTGGTTGCACCAAATTGGTTAAAAACCCTAATTCGACAAGAATAAGCCTAGGGAGGAAGAAAATGACCAGAATGATCATCCAATGACACAAATACACCTATTTGATGCACAAGATTGGTTAAAAACCGTAATTGGACAAGAATTAGCTTATGGAAGACAAAAATAACCAAAATGTTCATCCAATGACACAAACACACCTATTGGAAGCACAAGATTTGTTAAAAACCCTAATTGGACAAGAATACGCCTAGAGAGAACGAAAATGACCTAAATGTTCAGTTGAACTAATTGGATGCACAAGATTGGTTAAAAACCCGAATTGGACAAGAATGAACCTAGGGAGGACGAAAATGACCTAAATGTTCATCCAATGACACAAAAACACCTATTGGATGCACAAGATTGGTTAAAACCCCTAATTCAACAAGATTAAGCCAAGGGAGGAAGAAAATGACCAGAATGATCATACAATGACACAAACACACCTATTTGATGCGCAAGATTTGTTTAAAACCGTAATTGGACAAGAATTAGCTTATGGAGGACAAAAATGACCTAAATGTTCATCCAATAACACAAACGCACCTATTGGATGCACAACATTTGTTAAACACCCTAATTGGACAAGATTAAGTCTAGGGAGGTCGAAAATGACCTAAATGTTCAATTGAACTAATTGGATGCACAAGATTGGTTAAAAACCTTAATTGGACCAGAATAAGTCTAGGGAGGTCGAAAATAACCTAAATATTCATCCAATGATACAAACACACCAATTTGATTCACAAGATTGGTTAAAAACCCTAATTGGACAAGAATTTGCTTAGGGAGGACGAAAATGACCTAAATGTTCATCCATTGACACAAACACACCTATTGGTAGCACAAGATTGGTTAAAAACCCTAATTGGACAAGAATAAGCCTAGGGAGGACGAAAATGACCTAAATGTTCATCCAATGACACAAACACGCCTATTGGATGCACAAGATTGGTTAAAAACCCTAATTGGATAAGAATTAGCCTAGGGAGGACGAAAATGACCTAAATGTTCATCCAATGACACAAACACACCTATTGGTTGCACAAAATTGGTTAAAAACCCTAATTCGACAAGAATAAGCCTAGCGAGGAAGAAAATGACTTAATTGTTCATCCAACGACACAAACGAAGTTATTGGATGCACAAGATTGGTTAAAAATCCGAATTGGAATAGAATGAGGCTAGGGAGGACGAAAATGACCTAAATGTTCATCCAATGACACAAAAACACCTATTGGATGCACAAGATTGGTTAAAAACCCTAATTCAACAAGAATAAGCCTAGGGAGGAAGAAAATGACCTGAATGATCATCCAATGACACAAACACACCTATTTGATGCACAAGATTGGTTAAAAACCGTAATTGGACCTGAATTAGCATATGGAGGACAAAAATGACCAAAATGTTCATCCAATGACACAAACGCACCTATTGAAAGCACAAGATTTGTTAAAAACCCTTATTGGACAAGAATACGCCAAGAGAGTACGAAAATGACCAAAATGTTCAATTGAAGTAATTGGATGCACAACATTGGTTAAAACCCCGAATTGGACAAGAATGAGCCTAGGTAGGACGAAAATGACCTAAATGTTCATCCAATGACAAAAACACACCTATTTGATGCACAAGATTGGTTAAAAACCCTAATTGGGCAAGAATTAGCTTATGGAGGACAAAAATGTCCTAAATGTTCATCCAATGACACAAATGCACCTATTGGATGCACAAGATTTGTTAAAAACCCTAATTGGACAAGAATAAGCCTAGGGAGAACGAAAATGACCTAAATGTTCAATTGAACTAATTGGATGCACAAGATTGGTCAAAAACCCTAATTGGACCAGAATAAGCCTAAGGAGGTCGAAAATAACCTAAATATTCATCCAATGACACAAACACACCTATTTGATGCTCAAGATTGGTTAAAAACCCTTATTGGACAAGAATTAGCCTAGGGAGAACGAAAATGACCTAAATGTTCATCCATTGACACAAAAACACCTATTGGATGCACAAGATTGGTTAAAAACCCTATTTCAACAAGATTAAGCCTAGGGAGGAAGAAAATGACCATAATGATCATCCAATGACACAAACACACCTATTTCACGCACAAGATTGGTTAAAAACCGTAATTGGACAAGAATTAGCTTATGGATGACAAAAATGACCTAAATGTTCATCCAATAACACAAACGCACCTATTGAATGCACAAGATTTGTTAAAAACCCTAATTGGACAAGAATACGCCTAAAGAGAATGAAGATGACCTAAATGTTCAATTGAACTAATTGGATGCACAGGGTTGGTTAAAAACCCGAATTGGACAAGAATGAGCGTAGGGAGCACGAAAATGACCTAAATGTTCATCCAATGACACAAACGCATCTATTGGATGCACAAGATTTGTTAAAAACCCTAATTGGACAAGATTAAGCCTAGGGAGAACGAAAATGACCTAAATGTTCAATTGAACTAATTGGATGCACAAGATTGGTTAAAAACCCTAATTGGACCAGAATAAGTCTAGGGATGTCAAAAATAACCTAAATATTCATCCAATGATACAAACCCACCAATTTGATTCACAAGTTTGGTTAAAAACCCTAATAGGACAAGAATTAGCTTAGGGAGGACGAAAATGACCTAAATGCTCATCCAATGACACAAAGACACCTATTGGTTGCACAAGATTGGTTAAAATCCCTAATTGGACAAGAATAAGCCTAGGGAGGACGAAAATGACCTAAATGTTAATCCAATGACACAAACACGCCTATTGGATGCACAAGATTGGTTAAAACCCCTAATTCAACAAGATTAAGCCAAGAGAGGAAGAAAATGACCAAAATGATCATACAATGACACAAACACACCTATTTGATGCGCAAGATTGGTTAAAAACCGTAATTGGACAAGAATAAGCTTGTGGAGGACAAAAATGACCAAAATGTTCATCCAATGACACAAACGCACCTATTGGATGCACAAGATTCGTTAAAAACCCTAATTGGACAAGAATAAGCCTAGGGAGAACGAAAATGACCTAAATGTTCAATTGAACTAATTGGATGCACAAGATTGGTTAAAAACCTTAATTGGACCAGAGTAAGCCTAGGGAGGTCGGAAATAACCTAAATATTCATCCAATGATACAAACACACCAATTTGATTCACAAGATTGGTTAAAAACCATAATTGGACAAGAATTAGCCTAGGGAGGACGAAAATGACCTAAATATTCATACAATGACAAAAACACACCTATTTGATGCACAAGATTGGTTAAAAACCCTTATTGGACAAGAATTAGCCTAGGGAGGGCGAAAATGACCTAAATGTTCATCCAATAACACAAAAACACCTATTGGATGCACAAGATTGGTTAAAACCCCTAATTCAACAAGATTATGCCTAGGGAGGATGAAAATGACCAGAATGATCATCCAATGACGCAAACACACCTATTTCATGCACAAGATTGGTTAAAAACCGTAATTGGACAAGAATTAGCTTATGGAGGACAAAAATGACCTAAATGTTCATCCAATAACACAAACGCACCTATTGGATGCACAAGATTTGTTAAACACCCTAATTGGACAAGAATACGCCTAGAGAGAACGAAAATGACCTAAATGTTCAATTGAACTAATTGGATGCACAAGGTTGGTTAAAAACCCGAATTGGACAAGAATGAGCGTAGGGAGGACGAAAATGACCTAAATGTTCATCCAATGACACAAACGCATCTATTGGATGCACAAGATTTGTTAAAAACCCTAATTGGACAAGAATAAGCCTAGGGAGAACGAAAATGACCTAAATGTTCAATTGAACTAATTGGATGCAAAATATTGGTTAAAAACCCTAATTCAACCAGAATAAGTCTAGGGATGTCGAAAATAACCTAAATATTCATCCAATGATACAAACACACCAATTTGATTCACAAGATTGGTTAAAAACCCTAATTGGACAAGTATTAGCTAAGGGAGGACGAAAATGACCTAAATGTTCATCCAATGACACAAACACACCTATTGGTTGCACAAGATTGGTTAAAATCCCTAATTGGACAAGAATAAGCCTAGGGAGAACGAAAATGACCTAAATGTTCATCCAATGACACAAACACACCTATTGGTTGCACAAGATTGGTTAAAAACCCTAATTGGACAAGAATAAGCGTAAGGAGGACGAAAATGACCTAAATGTTCATCCAATGAGACAAACACGCCTATTGGATGCACAAGATTGGTTAAAAACCTTAATTGGATAAGAATTAGCCTAGGGAGGACGAAAATGACCTAAATGTTCATCCAATGACACAAAAACACCTATTGGTTGCACCAAATTGGTTAAAAACCCTAATTCGACAAGAATAAGCCTAGGGAGGAAGAAAATGACCAGAATGATCATCCAATGACACAAATACACCTATTTGATGCACAAGATTGGTTAAAAACCGTAATTGGACAAGAATTAGCTTATGGAAGACAAAAATAACCAAAATGTTCATCCAATGACACAAACACACCTATTGGAAGCACAAGATTTGTTAAAAACCCTAATTGGACAAGAATACGCCTAGAGAGAACGAAAATGACCTAAATGTTCAGTTGAACTAATTGGATGCACAAGATTGGTTAAAAACCCGAATTGGACAAGAATGAACCTAGGGAGGACGAAAATGACCTAAATGTTCATCCAATGACACAAAAACACCTATTGGATGCACAAGATTGGTTAAAACCCCTAATTCAACAAGATTAAGCCAAGGGAGGAAGAAAATGACCAGAATGATCATACAATGACACAAACACACCTATTTGATGCGCAAGATTTGTTTAAAACCGTAATTGGACAAGAATTAGCTTATGGAGGACAAAAATGACCTAAATGTTCATCCAATAACACAAACGCACCTATTGGATGCACAACATTTGTTAAACACCCTAATTGGACAAGATTAAGTCTAGGGAGGTCGAAAATGACCTAAATGTTCAATTGAACTAATTGGATGCACAAGATTGGTTAAAAACCTTAATTGGACCAGAATAAGTCTAGGGAGGTCGAAAATAACCTAAATATTCATCCAATGATACAAACACACCAATTTGATTCACAAGATTGGTTAAAAACCCTAATTGGACAAGAATTTGCTTAGGGAGGACGAAAATGACCTAAATGTTCATCCATTGACACAAACACACCTATTGGTAGCACAAGATTGGTTAAAATCCCTAATTGGACAAGAATAAGCCTAGGGAGGACGAAAATGACCTAAATGTTCATCCAATGACACAAACACGCCTATTGGATGCACAAGATTGGTTAAAAACCCTAATTGGATAAGAATTAGCCTAGGGAGGACGAAAATGACCTAAATGTTCATCCAATGACACAAACACACCTATTGGTTGCACAAAATTGGTTAAAAACCCTAATTCGACAAGAATAAGCCTAGCGAGGAAGAAAATGACTTAATTGTTCATCCAACGACACAAACGAAGTTATTGGATGCACAAGATTGGTTAAAAATCCGAATTGGAATAGAATGAGGCTAGGGAGGACGAAAATGACCTAAATGTTCATCCAATGACACAAAAACACCTATTGGATGCACAAGATTGGTTAAAAACCCTAATTCAACAAGAATAAGCCTAGGGAGGAAGAAAATGACCTGAATGATCATCCAATGACACAAACACACCTATTTGATGCACAAGATTGGTTAAAAACCGTAATTGGACCTGAATTAGCATATGGAGGACAAAAATGACCAAAATGTTCATCCAATGACACAAACGCACCTATTGAAAGCACAAGATTTGTTAAAAACCCTTATTGGACAAGAATACGCCAAGAGAGTACGAAAATGACCAAAATGTTCAATTGAAGTAATTGGATGCACAACATTGGTTAAAACCCCGAATTGGACAAGAATGAGCCTAGGTAGGACGAAAATGACCTAAATGTTCATCCAATGACAAAAACACACCTATTTGATGCACAAGATTGGTTAAAAACCCTAATTGGGCAAGAATTAGCTTATGGAGGACAAAAATGTCCTAAATGTTCATCCAATGACACAAACGCATCTATTGGATGCACAAGATTTGTTAAAAACCCTAATTGGACAAGAATAAGCCTAGGGAGAACGAAAATGACCTAAATGTTCAATTGAACTAATTGGATGCAAAATATTGGTTAAAAACCCTAATTCAACCAGAATAAGTCTAGGGATGTCGAAAATAACCTAAATATTCATCCAATGATACAAACACACCAATTTGATTCACAAGATTGGTTAAAAACCCTAATTGGACAAGTATTAGCTAAGGGAGGACGAAAATGACCTAAATGTTCATCCAATGACACAAACACACCTATTGGTTGCACAAGATTGGTTAAAATCCCTAATTGGACAAGAATAAGCCTAGGGAGAACGAAAATGACCTAAATGTTCATCCAATGACACAAACACACCTATTGGTTGCACAAGATTGGTTAAAAACCCTAATTGGACAAGAATAAGCGTAAGGAGGACGAAAATGACCTAAATGTTCATCCAATGAGACAAACACGCCTATTGGATGCACAAGATTGGTTAAAAACCTTAATTGGATAAGAATTAGCCTAGGGAGGACGAAAATGACCTAAATGTTCATCCAATGACACAAAAACACCTATTGGTTGCACCAAATTGGTTAAAAACCCTAATTCGACAAGAATAAGCCTAGGGAGGAAGAAAATGACCAGAATGATCATCCAATGACACAAATACACCTATTTGATGCACAAGATTGGTTAAAAACCGTAATTGGACAAGAATTAGCTTATGGAAGACAAAAATAACCAAAATGTTCATACAATGACACAAACACACCTATTGGAAGCACAAGATTTGTTAAAAACCCTAATTGGACAAGAATACGCCTAGAGAGAACGAAAATGACCTAAATGTTCAGTTGAACTAATTGGATGCACAAGATTGGTTAAAAACCCGAATTGGACAAGAATGAACCTAGGGAGGACGAAAATGACCTAAATGTTCATCCAATGACACAAAAACACCTATTGGATGCACAAGATTGGTTAAAACCCCTAATTCAACAAGATTAAGCCAAGGGAGGAAGAAAATGACCAGAATGATCATACAATGACACAAACACACCTACTTGATGCGCAAGATTTGTTTAAAACCGTAATTGGACAAGAATTAGCTTATGGAGGACAAAAATGACCTAAATGTTCATCCAATAACACAAACGCACCTATTGGATGCACAACATTTGTTAAACACCCTAATTGGACAAGATTAAGTCTAGGGAGGTCGAAAATGACCTAAATGTTCAATTGAACTAATTGGATGCACAAGATTGGTTAAAAACCTTAATTGGACCAGAATAAGTCTAGGGAGGTCGAAAATAACCTAAATATTCATCCAATGATACAAACACACCAATTTGATTCACAAGATTGGTTAAAAACCCTAATTGGACAAGAATTTGCTTAGGGAGGACGAAAATGACCTAAATGTTCATCCATTGACACAAACACACCTATTGGTAGCACAAGATTGGTTAAAATCCCTAATTGGACAAGAATAAGCCTAGGGAGGACGAAAATGACCTAAATGTTCATCCAATGACACAAACACGCCTATTGGATGCACAAGATTGGTTAAAAACCCTAATTGGATAAGAATTAGCCTAGGGAGGACGAAAATGACCTAAATGTTCATCCAATGACACAAACACACCTATTGGTTGCACAAAATTGGTTAAAAACCCTAATTCGACAAGAATAAGCCTAGCGAGGAAGAAAATGACTTAATTGTTCATCCAACGACACAAACGAAGTTATTGGATGCACAAGATTGGTTAAAAATCCGAATTGGAATAGAATGAGGCTAGGGAGGACGAAAATGACCTAAATGTTCATCCAATGACACAAAAACACCTATTGGATGCACAAGATTGGTTAAAAACCCTAATTCAACAAGAATAAGCCTAGGGAGGAAGAAAATGACCTGAATGATCATCCAATGACACAAACACACCTATTTGATGCACAAGATTGGTTAAAAACCGTAATTGGACCTGAATTAGCATATGGAGGACAAAAATGACCAAAATGTTCATCCAATGACACAAACGCACCTATTGAAAGCACAAGATTTGTTAAAAACCCTTATTGGACAAGAATACGCCAAGAGAGTACGAAAATGACCAAAATGTTCAATTGAAGTAATTGGATGCACAACATTGGTTAAAACCCCGAATTGGACAAGAATGAGCCTAGGTAGGACGAAAATGACCTAAATGTTCATCCAATGACAAAAACACACCTATTTGATGCACAAGATTGGTTAAAAACCCTAATTGGGCAAGAATTAGCTTATGGAGGACAAAAATGTCCTAAATGTTCATCCAATGACACAAATGCACCTATTGGATGCACAAGATTTGTTAAAAACCCTAATTGGACAAGAATAAGCCTAGGGAGAACGAAAATGACCTAAATGTTCAATTGAACTAATTGGATGCACAAGATTGGTCAAAAACCCTAATTGGACCAGAATAAGCCTAAGGAGGTCGAAAATAACCTAAATATTCATCCAATGACACAAACACACCTATTTGATGCTCAAGATTGGTTAAAAACCCTTATTGGACAAGAATTAGCCTAGGGAGAACGAAAATGACCTAAATGTTCATCCATTGACACAAAAACACCTATTGGATGCACAAGATTGGTTAAAAACCCTATTTCAACAAGATTAAGCCTAGGGAGGAAGAAAATGACCATAATGATCATCCAATGACACAAACACACCTATTTCACGCACAAGATTGGTTAAAAACCGTAATTGGACAAGAATTAGCTTATGGATGACAAAAATGACCTAAATGTTCATCCAATAACACAAACGCACCTATTGAATGCACAAGATTTGTTAAAAACCCTAATTGGACAAGAATACGCCTAAAGAGAATGAAGATGACCTAAATGTTCAATTGAACTAATTGGATGCACAGGGTTGGTTAAAAACCCGAATTGGACAAGAATGAGCGTAGGGAGCACGAAAATGACCTAAATGTTCATCCAATGACACAAACGCATCTATTGGATGCACAAGATTTGTTAAAAACCCTAATTGGACAAGATTAAGCCTAGGGAGAACGAAAATGACCTAAATGTTCAATTGAACTAATTGGATGCACAAGATTGGTTAAAAACCCTAATTGGACCAGAATAAGCCTAAGGAGGTCGAAAATAACCTAAATATTCATCCAATGACACAAACACACCTATTTGATGCTCAAGATTGGTTAAAAACCCTTATTGGACAAGAATTAGCCTAGGGAGAACGAAAATGACCTAAATGTTCATCCATTGACACAAAAACACCTATTGGATGCACAAGATTGGTTAAAAACCCTATTTCAACAAGATTAAGCCTAGGGAGGAAGAAAATGACCATAATGATCATCCAATGACACAAACACACCTATTTCACGCACAAGATTGGTTAAAAACCGTAATTGGACAAGAATTAGCTTATGGATGACAAAAATGACCTAAATGTTCATCCAATAACACAAACGCACCTATTGAATGCACAAGATTTGTTAAAAACCCTAATTGGACAAGAATACGCCTAAAGAGAATGAAAATGACCTAAATGTTCAATTGAACTAATTGGATGCACAGGGTTGGTTAAAAACCCGAATTGGACAAGAATGATCGTAGGGAGGACGAAAATGACCTAAATGTTCATCCAATGACACAAACGCATCTAATGGATGCACAAGATTTGTTAAAAACCCTAATTGGACAAGATTAAGCCTAGGGAGAACGAAAATGACCTAAATGTTCAATTGAACTAATTGGATGCACAAGATTGGTTAAAAACCCTAATTGGACCAGAATAAGTCTAGGGATGTCAAAAATAACCTAAATATTCATCCAATGATACAAACCCACCAATTTGATTCACAAGTTTGGTTAAAAACCCTAATAGGACAAGAATTAGCTTAGGGAGGACGAAAATGACCTAAATGCTCATCCAATGACACAAAGACACCTATTGGTTGCACAAGATTGGTTAAAATCCCTAATTGGACAAGAATAAGCCTAGGGAGGACGAAAATGACCTAAATGTTAATCCAATGACACAAACACGCCTATTGGATGCACAAGATTGGTTAAAACCCCTAATTCAACAAGATTAAGCCAAGAGAGGAAGAAAATGACCAAAATGATCATACAATGACACAAACACACCTATTGGATGCACAAGATTGGTTAAAAACCCTAATTGGATAAGAATTAGCCTAGGGAGGACGAAAATGACCTAAATGTTCATCCAATGACACAAACACAACTATTGGTTGCACCAAATTGGTTAAAAACCCTAATTCGACAAGAATAAGTATAGGGAGGAATAAAATGACATAATTGTTCATCCAACGTCACAATCGAAGTTATTGGATGCACAAGATTGGTTAAAAACCCGAATTGGAATAGAATGAGGCTAGGGAGGACGAAAATGACCTAAATGTTCATTCAATGACACAAAAACACCTATTGGATGCACAAGATTGGTTAAAAACCCTAATTCAACAAGATTAAGCCTAGGGAGGAAGAAAATGACCTAAATGTTCATCCAATGACACAAACGCACCTATTGAAAGCACAAGATTTGTTAAAAACCCTTATTGGACAAGAATACGCCAAGAGAGTACGAAAATGACCAAAATGTTCAATTGAAGTAATTGGATGCACAACATTGGTTAAAACCCCGAATTGGACAAGAATGAGCCTAGGTAGGACGAAAATGACCTAAATGTTCATCCAATGACAAAAACACACCTATTTGATGCACAAGATTGGTTAAAAACCCTAATTGGGCAAGAATTAGCTTATGGAGGACAAAAATGTCCTAAATGTTCATCCAATGACA
The DNA here is from genome assembly GCA_037974875.1 of Cicer bijugum. NCBI lineage: Eukaryota > Viridiplantae > Streptophyta > Magnoliopsida > Fabales > Fabaceae > Cicer > Cicer bijugum. The sequence continues at coordinate 2,196,384 of JBBPBT010001132.1, forward strand.
CAAATGCACCTATTGGATGCACAAGATTTGTTAAAAACCCTAATTGGACAAGAATAAGCCTAGGGAGAACGAAAATGACCTAAATGTTCAATTGAACTAATTGGATGCACAAGATTGGTCAAAAACCCTAATTGGACCAGAATAAGCCTAAGGAGGTCGAAAATAACCTAAATATTCATCCAATGACACAAACACACCTATTTGATGCTCAAGATTGGTTAAAAACCCTTATTGGACAAGAATTAGCCTAGGGAGAACGAAAATGACCTAAATGTTCATCCATTGACACAAAAACACCTATTGGATGCACAAGATTGGTTAAAAACCCTATTTCAACAAGATTAAGCCTAGGGAGGAAGAAAATGACCATAATGATCATCCAATGACACAAACACACCTATTTCACGCACAAGATTGGTTAAAAACCGTAATTGGACAAGAATTAGCTTATGGATGACAAAAATGACCTAAATGTTCATCCAATAACACAAACGCACCTATTGAATGCACAAGATTTGTTAAAAACCCTAATTGGACAAGAATACGCCTAAAGAGAATGAAGATGACCTAAATGTTCAATTGAACTAATTGGATGCACAGGGTTGGTTAAAAACCCGAATTGGACAAGAATGAGCGTAGGGAGCACGAAAATGACCTAAATGTTCATCCAATGACACAAACGCATCTATTGGATGCACAAGATTTGTTAAAAACCCTAATTGGACAAGATTAAGCCTAGGGAGAACGAAAATGACCTAAATGTTCAATTGAACTAATTGGATGCACAAGATTGGTTAAAAACCCTAATTGGACCAGAATAAGTCTAGGGATGTCAAAAATAACCTAAATATTCATCCAATGATACAAACCCACCAATTTGATTCACAAGTTTGGTTAAAAACCCTAATAGGACAAGAATTAGCTTAGGGAGGACGAAAATGACCTAAATGCTCATCCAATGACACAAAGACACCTATTGGTTGCACAAGATTGGTTAAAATCCCTAATTGGACAAGAATAAGCCTAGGGAGGACGAAAATGACCTAAATGTTAATCCAATGACACAAACACGCCTATTGGATGCACAAGATTGGTTAAAACCCCTAATTCAACAAGATTAAGCCAAGAGAGGAAGAAAATGACCAAAATGATCATACAATGACACAAACACACCTATTGGATGCACAAGATTGGTTAAAAACCCTAATTGGATAAGAATTAGCCTAGGGAGGACGAAAATGACCTAAATGTTCATCCAATGACACAAACACAACTATTGGTTGCACCAAATTGGTTAAAAACCCTAATTCGACAAGAATAAGTATAGGGAGGAATAAAATGACATAATTGTTCATCCAACGTCACAATCGAAGTTATTGGATGCACAAGATTGGTTAAAAACCCGAATTGGAATAGAATGAGGCTAGGGAGGACGAAAATGACCTAAATGTTCATTCAATGACACAAAAACACCTATTGGATGCACAAGATTGGTTAAAAACCCTAATTCAACAAGATTAAGCCTAGGGAGGAAGAAAATGACCTAAATGTTCATCCAATGACACAAACGCACCTATTGAAAGCACAAGATTTGTTAAAAACCCTTATTGGACAAGAATACGCCAAGAGAGTACGAAAATGACCAAAATGTTCAATTGAAGTAATTGGATGCACAACATTGGTTAAAACCCCGAATTGGACAAGAATGAGCCTAGGTAGGACGAAAATGACCTAAATGTTCATCCAATGACAAAAACACACCTATTTGATGCACAAGATTGGTTAAAAACCCTAATTGGGCAAGAATTAGCTTATGGAGGACAAAAATGTCCTAAATGTTCATCCAATGACACAAATGCACCTATTGGATGCACAAGATTTGTTAAAAACCCTAATTGGACAAGAATAAGCCTAGGGAGAACGAAAATGACCTAAATGTTCAATTGAACTAATTGGATGCACAAGATTGGTCAAAAACCCTAATTGGACCAGAATAAGCCTAAGGAGGTCGAAAATAACCTAAATATTCATCCAATGACACAAACACACCTATTTGATGCTCAAGATTGGTTAAAAACCCTTATTGGACAAGAATTAGCCTAGGGAGAACGAAAATGACCTAAATGTTCATCCATTGACACAAAAACACCTATTGGATGCACAAGATTGATTAAAAACCCTATTTCAACAAGATTAAGCCTAGGGAGGAAGAAAATGACCATAATGATCATCCAATGACACAAACACACCTATTTCACGCACAAGATTGGTTAAAAACCGTAATTGGACAAGAATTAGCTTATGGATGACAAAAATGACCTAAATGTTCATCCAATAACACAAACGCACCTATTGAATGCACAAGATTTGTTAAAAACCCTAATTGGACAAGAATACGCCTAAAGAGAATGAAGATGACCTAAATGTTCAATTGAACTAATTGGATGCACAGGGTTGGTTAAAAACCCGAATTGGACAAGAATGAGCGTAGGGAGCACGAAAATGACCTAAATGTTCATCCAATGACACAAACGCATCTATTGGATGCACAAGATTTGTTAAAAACCCTAATTGGACAAGATTAAGCCTAGGGAGAACGAAAATGACCTAAATGTTCAATTGAACTAATTGGATGCACAAGATTGGTTAAAAACCCTAATTGGACCAGAATAAGTCTAGGGATGTCAAAAATAACCTAAATATTCATCCAATGATACAAACCCACCAATTTGATTCACAAGTTTGGTTAAAAACCCTAATAGGACAAGAATTAGCTTAGGGAGGACGAAAATGACCTAAATGCTCATCCAATGACACAAAGACACCTATTGGTTGCACAAGATTGGTTAAAATCCCTAATTGGACAAGAATAAGCCTAGGGAGGACGAAAATGACCTAAATGTTAATCCAATGACACAAACACGCCTATTGGATGCACAAGATTGGTTAAAAACCCTAATTATGCAAGAATTAGCTTATGGAGGACAAAAATGACCTAAATGTTCATCCAATGACACAAACACACCTATTGGATGCACAAGATTTGTTAAAAACCCTAATTGGACAAGAATAAGTCTAGGGAGGTCGAAAATGACCTAAATGTTCAATAGAACTAATTGGATGCACAGGGTTGGTTAAAAACCCGAATTGGACAAGAATGAGCGTAGGGAGGACGAAAATGACCTAAATGTTCATCCAATGATACAAACACATCTATTGGATGCACAAGATTTGTTAAAAACCCTAATTGGACAAGATTAAGCCTAGGGAGAACGAAAATGACCAAAATGATCAATTGAACTAATTGGATGCACAAGATTGGTTAAAAACCCTAATTGGACCAGAATAAGCCTAGGGAGGTCGAAAATAACCTAAATATTCATCCAATGATATAAACACACCAATTTGATTCACAAGATTGGTTAAAAACCATAATTGGACAAGAATTAGCCTAGGGAGGACGAAAATGACCTAAATATTCATCCAATGACACAAACACACCTATTTGATGCACAAGATTGGTTAAAACCGCTTATTGGACAAGAATTAGCCTAGGGAGGGCGAAAATGACCTAAATGTTCATCCAATGATACAAAAACACCTATTGGATGCACAAGATTGGTTAAAAACCCTAATTGGATAAGAATTAGCCTAGGGAGGACGAAAATGACCTAAATGTTCATCCAATGACCCAAACACACCTATTGGATGCACAAGATTGGTTAAAACACCTAATTGGACAAGAATAACCAAGGGAGGACGAAAGTGACCTAATTTTTATCAAATGACACAAAAACACCTATTGTTTGCACAAGATTGGTTAAAAACCCTAATTCGACAAGAATAAGACTAGGGAGGAAGAAAATAACCTAAATATTCATCCAATGACAGTAACGAACTTATTGGATGCACAAGATTGGAAAAAAACTCTAATGGGACAAGAATTAGCCTAGGGAGGACGAAAATGACAAAAACTTTCATCTAATGAGACAAACACATCTATTGGATGTGCAAGATTGGTTCAAAACCTTCACACAAACGAACGTATCGGATACACAAGATTGGTTAAAAACCCTAATTGGACTAGAATAAGCCTAACGAGGACGAAAGTGACCTAAATGTTCATCCAGTGACACAAACACACCTATTTGATGCACAAGATTGGTTAAAAACCGTAATTGGACAAGAATTAGCTTATGGAGGACAAAAATGACCTAAATGTTCATCCAATGACACAAACGCTTCTATTGGATGCACAAGATTTGTTAAAAACCCTAATTGGACAAGAATAAGCCTAGGGAGAACGAAAAGGACCTAAATGTTCAATTGAACTAATTGGATGCACAAGATTGGTTAAAAACCCTAATTGGACCCAAATAAGCCTAGGGAGGTCAAAAATAACCTAAATATTCATCGAATGATACAAACACACCAATTTAATTCACAAGATTGGTTAAAAACCCTAATTGGACATGAATAAGCCTAGGGAGGACGAAAATGACCTAAATGTTCATCCAATGACACAAACACGCCTATTGGATGCACGAGATTGGTTAAAAACCTTAATTGGATAAGAATTAGCCTAGGGAGGACGAAAATGACTTAAATGTTCATCCAATGACACAAACACACCTATTGGATGCACATGATTGGTTAAAACCCCTAATTGGACAAGAATAACCTACGGAGGACGAAAGTGACCTAAATGTTTATCAAATGACACAAAAACACCTATTGGTTGCACAAAATTGGTTAAAAACCCTAATTCGACAAGAATAAGCCTAGGGAGGAAGAAAATAACCTAAATATTCATCCAATGACACAAACGAACTTATTGGATGCACAAGATTGGTTAAACACACTAATTGGATAAGAATAACCCTAGGGAGGGCAAAATTGACCTAAATGTACATCCAATGACACAAATGAACTAATTGGATGCACAAGATTTGTTAAAAACCCTAATTGGACAAGAACAAGCCTGGGGTGGACGAAAACAACCTAATTGTTCATCCAATGACACAAACACACCTATTTGAAGCACAAGATTGGTTCAAAACCCTAATTGGACTAGAATTAGCCTAGGGAGGACGAAAATGACAAAAAATTTCATCTTATGAGACAAACACACTTATTGGATGCAAAAGATTGGTTAAAAACCCTAATTGGACAAGAATAAGCCTAAAGAGGACGAAAATGACCTAAATGTTCATCCAACGACACAAAAACACCTATTGGTTCCACAAAATTGGTTAAAACCCCTAATTAGACAAGAATAAGCCTAGGGAGGAAGAAAATGACCTAATTGTTCATCCAACGACACAAACGAACATATTGGATGCACAAGGTTGGTTAAAAAGCCGAATTGGAATAGAATGAGGCTAGGGAGGCCGAAATTGACCGAAATGTTCATCCAATGACACAAACACACCTATTGGATGCACAAGAATGGTTAAAAACCCTAATTCAACAAGAATAAGCCTAGGGAGGAAGAAAATGACCAGAATGATCATCCAATGACACAAACACACCTATTTGATGCACAAGATTGGTTAAAAACCGTAATTGGACAAGAATTAGCTTATGGCGGACAAAAATGACCTAAATGTTCATCCAATGACATAAATGCACCTATTGGAAGCACAAGATTTGTTAAAAACCCTAATTGGAAAAGAATACGCCCAGAGAGAACGAAAATGACCTAAATGTTCAATTGAACTAATTGGTTGCACATGATTGGTTATAAACCCGAATTGGACAAGAATGAGCCTAGGAAGGACGAAAATGACCTAAATGTTCATCCAATGACACAAACACACCTATTAGATGCCCAAGATTGGTTAAAAACCCTAATTGGACAAGAATTAGCTTATGGAGGACAAAAATGTCCTAAATGTTCATCCAATGACACAAAAGCACCTATTGGATGCACAAGATTTGTTAAAAACCCTAATTGGACAAGAATAAGCCTAGGGGGAACGAAAATGACCTAAATGTTCAATTGAACTAATTTGATGCACAAGATTGGTTAAAAACCATAATTGGACCAGAATAAGCATAGGGAGGTCGAAAATAACCTAAATATTCATCCAATGATACAAACACACCAATTTGATTCACAAGATTGGTTAAAAACCCTAATTGGACAAGAATTAGCTTAGGGAGGACGAAAATGACCTAAATGTTCATCCAATGACACGAACACACCTATTGGTTGCACAAGATTGGTTAAAATCCCTAATTGGACAAGAATAAGCCTAGGGAGGACGAAAATGACCTAAATGTTCATCCAATGACACAAACACGCCTATTGGATGCACAAGATTGGTTAAAAACCCTAATTGGATAAGAATTAGCCTAGGGAGGACGAAAATGACCTAAATGTTCATCCAACGACACAAACACACCTATTGGATGCACAAGATTGGTTAAAACACCTAATTGGACAAGAATAACCCAGGGAGGACGAAAGTGACCTAAATGTTTATCAAATGACACAAAAACACCTAATGTTTGCACAAGATTGGTTAAAAACCCTAATTCGACAAGAATAAGACTAGGGAAGAAGAAAATAACCTAAATATTCATCCAATGACAGAAACGAACTTATCGGATGCACAAGATTGGTAAAAAAACCCTAATGGGACAAGAATTAGCCTATGGAGGAAGAAAATGACAAAAAATTTCATCTAATGAGACAAAACCTTCACACAAACGAACATATCGGATACACAAGATTGGTTAGAAACCTTAATTGGACAAGAATAAGCCTAACGAGGACGAAAGTGACCTAAATGTTCGTCCAATGACACAAAAACACCTATTGGATGCACAGGATTGGTTAAAAACCCTAATTCGACAAGAATAAACCTACGGAGGAAGAAAATAACCTAAATGTTAATCCAATAATACAAACACGCCTTTTGGATGCACAAGATTGGTTAAAAACTCTAATCGGATAAGAAATAGCCTACAGAGGACGAAAATAACCTAAATGTTCATCCAATGACACAAACACGCCTATTGGATGCACAAGATTAGTTAAAAACCCTAATTGCACAAGAATAAGCCTAGATAGCACGAAAGTGACCTAAATATTCATCCAATGACACAAAAACACCTATTGGATGCACAAGATTGGTTAAAAACCCTAATTGCCCAAGAATAAGCCTAGGGAGGAAGAAAATAACCTAAATATTCATCCAATGACACAAACGAACTTATTGGATGCACAAGATTGGTTTAAAACACTAATTGGATAAGAATAAGCCTAGGGAGGGCAAAATTGACCTAAATGAACATCCAATGACACAAATGAACTAATTGGATGCTCAAGATTGGTTAAAAACCCTAATTGGACAAGAACAAGCCTGGGGTGGACGAAAACAACCTAATTGTTCATCCAATGACACAAACACACCTATTTGAAGCACAAGATTGGTTAAAAACCCTAATTGGGCATGAATTAGCCTATGGAGGACGAAAATGACAAACATTTTCATCTTATGAGACAAACACACTTATTGGATGCAAAAGATTGGTTACAAATCCTAATTGGACAAGAATAAGCCTAGAGAGGACGAAAATGACCTAAATGCTCATCCAATGACACAAAAACACCTATTGGTTGCACAATATTGCTTAAAAACCCTAATTCGACAAGAATAAGCCTAGGGAGGAAGAAAATGACCTAATTGTTCATCCAACGACACAAACGAACTTAATGGATGCACAAGATTGGTAAAAAAAACTCTAATGGGACAAGAATTAGCCTAGGGAGGACGAAAATGACAAAAACTTTCATCTAATGAGACAAACACATCTATTGGATGTGCAAGATTGGTTCAAAACCTTCACACAAACGAACGTATCGGATACACAAGATTGGTTAAAAACCCTAATTGGACTAGAATAAGCCTAACGAGGACGAAAGTGACCTAAATGTTCATCCAGTGACACAAACACACCTATTTGATGCACAAGATTGGTTAAAAACCGTAATTGGACAAGAATTAGCTTATGGAGGACAAAAATGACCTAAATGTTCATCCAATGACACAAACGCTTCTATTGGATGCACAAGATTTGTTAAAAACCCTGATTGGACAAGAATAAGCCTAGGGAGAACGAAAAGGACCTAAATGTTCAATTGAACTAATTGGATGCACAAGATTGGTTAAAAACCCTAATTGGACCCAAATAAGCCTAGGGAGGTCAAAAATAACCTAAATATGCATCCAATGATACAAACACACCAATTTAATTCACAAGATTGGTTAAAAACCCTAATTGGACATGAATTAGCTTAGGGAGGACGAAAATGACCTAAATGTTCATCCAATGACACAAACACACCTATTGGTTGCACAAGATTGGTTAAAAACCCTAATTGGACATGAATAAGCCTAGGGAGGACGAAAATGATCTAAATGTTCATCCAATGACACAAACACGCCTATTGGATTCACGAGATTGGTTAAAAACCTTAATTGGATAAGAATTAGCCTAGGGAGGACGAAAATGACTTAAATGTTCATCCAATGACACAAACACACCTATTGGATGCACATGATTGGTTAAAACCCCTAATTGGACAAGAATAACCTATGGAGGACGAAAGTGACCTAAACGTTTATCAAATGACACAAAAACACCTATTGGTTGCACAAAATTGGTTAAAAACCCTAATTCGACAAGAATAAGCCTAGGGAGGAAGAAAATAACCTAAATATTCATCCAATGACACAAACGAACTTATTGGATGCACAAGATTGGTTAAACACACTAATTGGATAAGAATAACCCTAGGGAGGGCAAAATTGACCTAAATGTACATCCAATGACACAAATGAACTAATTGGATGCACAAGATTTGTTAAAAACCCTAATTGGACAAGAACAAGCATGGGGTGCACGAAAACAACCTAATTGTTCATCCAATGACACAAACACACCTATTTGAAGCACAAGATTGGTTCAAAACCCTAATTGGACTAGAATTAGCCTAGGGAGGACGAAAATGACAAAAAATTTCATCTTATGAGACAAACACACTTATTGGATGCAAAAGATTGGTTACAAACCCTAATTGGACAAGAATAAGCCTAAAGAGGACGAAAATGACCTAAATGTTCATCCAATGACACAAAAACACCTATTGGTTCCACAAAATTGGTTAAAAACCCTAATTAGACAAGAATAAGCCTAGGGAGGAAGAAAATGACCTAATTGTTCATCCAACGACACAAACGAACATATTGGATGCACAAGGTTGGTTAAAAAGCCGAATTGGAATAGAATGAGGCTAGCGAGGCCGAAATTGACCGAAATGTTCATCCAATGACACAAACACACCTATTGGATGCACAAGAATGGTTAAAAACCCTAATTCAACAAGAATAAGCCTAGGGAGGAAGAAAATGACCAGAATGATCATCCAATGACACAAACACACCTATTTGATGCACAAGATTGGTTAAAAACCGTAATTGGACAAGAATTAGCTTATGGCGGACAAAAATGACCTAAATGTTCATCCAATGACATAAATGCACCTATTGGAAGCACAAGATTTGTTAAAAACCCTAATTGGAAAAGAATACGCCCAGAGAGAACGAAAATGACCTAAATGTACAATTGAACTAATTGGTTCCACATGATTGGTTATAAACCCGAATTGGACAAGAATGAGCCTAGGAAGGACGAAAATGACCTAAATGTTCATCCAATGACAGAAACACACCTATTTGATGCCCAAGATTGGTTAAAAACCCTAATTGGACAAGAATTAGCTTATGGAGGACCAAAATGACCTAAATGTTCATCCAATGACACAAAAGCACCTATTGGATGCACAAGATTTGTTAAAAACCCTAATTGGACAAGAATAAGCCTAGGGGGAACGAAAATGACCTAAATGTTCAATTGAACTAATTTGATGCACAAGATTGGTTAAAAACCCTAATTGGACCAGAATAAGCATAGGGAGGTCGAAAATAACCTAAATATTCATCCAATGATACAAACACACCAATTTGAATCACAAGATTGGTTAAAAACCCTAATTGGACAAGAATTAGCTTAGGGAGGACGAAAATGACCTAAATGTTCATCCAATGACACGAACACACCTATTGGTTGCACAAGATTGGTTAAAATCCCTAATTGGACAAGAATAAGCCTAGGGAGGACGAAAATGACCTAAATGTTTATCCAATGACACAAACACACCTATTGGATGCACAAGGTTGGTTAAAACACCTAATTGGACAAGAATAACCCAGGGAGGACGAAAGTGACCTAAATGTTTATCAAATGACACAAAAACACCTAATGTTTGCACAAAATTGGTTAAAAACCCTAATTCGACAAGAATAAGACTAGGGAAGAAGAAAATAACCTAAATATTCATCCAATGACAGAAACGAACTTATCGGATGCACAAGATTGGTAAAAAAACCCTAATGGGACAAGAATTAGCCTATGGAGGACGAAAATGACAAAAAATTTCATCTAATGAGACAAAACCTTCACACAAACGAACATATCGGATACACAAGATTGGTTAAAAACCCTAATTGGACAAGAATAAGCCTAACGAGGACGAAAGTGACCTAAATGTTCGTCCACTGACACAAAAACACCTATTGGATGCACAGGATTGGTTAAAAACCCTAACTCGACAAGAATAAACCTACGGAGGAAGAAAATAACCTAAATGTTAATTCAATAATACAAACACGCCTTTTGGATGCACAAGATTGGTTAAAAACACTAATCGGATAAGAAATAGCCTACGGAGGACGAAAATAACCTAAATGTTCATCCAATGACACAAACACGCCTATTGGATGCACAAGATTGGTTAAAAACCCTAATTGCCCAAGAATAAGCCTAGGGAGGAAGAAAATAACCTAAATATTCATCCAATGACACAAACGAACTTATTGGATGCACAAGATTGGTTTAAAACACTAATTGGATAAGAATAAGCCTAGGGAGGGCAAAATTGACCTAAATGAACATCCAATGACACAAATGAACTAATTGGATGCTCAAGATTTGTTAAAAACCCTAATTGGACAAGAACAAGCCTGGGGTGGACGAAAACAACCTAATTGTTCATCCAATGACACAAACACACCTATTTGAAGCACAAGATTGGTTAAAAACCCTAATTGGGCTTGAATTAGCCTATGGAGGACGAAAATGACAAACATTTTCATCTTATGAGACAAACACACTTATTGGATGCAAAAGATTGGTTACAAATCCTAATTGGACAAGAATAAGCCTAGAGAGGACGAAAATGACCTAAATGCTCATCCAATGACACAAAAACACCTATTGGTTGCACAATATTGCTTAAAAACCCTAACTCGACAAGAATAAGCCTAGGGAGGAAGAAAATGACCTAATTGTTCATCCAACGACACAAACGAACTTAATGGATGCACAAGATTGGTAAAAAACTCTAATGGGACAAGAATTAGCCTAGGGAGGACGAAAATGACAAAAACTTTCATCCAATGAGACAAACACATCTATTGGATGTGCAAGATTGGTTAAAAACCCTAATTGGATAAGAATTAGCCTAGGGAGGACGAAAATGACCTAAATGTTCATCCAATGACACAAACACACCTATTGGTTGCACCAAATTGGTTAAAAACCCTAATTCGACAAGAATAAGTATAGGGAGGAAGAAAATGACCTAATTGTTCATCCAACGACACAAACGAAGTTATTGGATGCACAAGATTGGTTAAAAACCCGAATTGGAATAGAATGAGGCTAGGGAGGACGAAAACGACCTAAATGTTCATCCAATGACACAAAAACACCTATTGGATGCACAAGATTGGTTAAAAACCCTAATTCAACAAGATTAAGCCTAGGGAGGAAGAAAATGACCAGAATGATCATCCAGTGACACAAACACACCTATTTGATGCACAAGATTGGTTAAAAACCGTAATTGAACAAGAATTAGCTTATGGAGGACAAAAATGACCTAAATGTTCATCCAATGACACAAACGCACCTATTGGAAGCACAAGATTTGTTAAAAACCCTTATTGGACAAGAATACGCCTAGAGAGAACGAATATGACCTAAATGTTCAGTTGAACTAATTGGATGCACAAGATTGGTTAAAAACCCAAATTGGACAAGAATGAACCTAGGGAGGACGAAAATGACCTAAATGTTCATCCAATGACACAAAAACACCTATTGGATGCACAAGATTGGTTAAAACCCCTAATTTAACAAGATTAAGCCAAGAGAGGAAGAAAATGACCAGAATGATCATACAATGACACAAACACACCTATTTGATGCGCAAGATTGGTTAAAAACCGTAATTGGACAAGAATAAGCTTATGGAGGACAAAAATGACCAAAATGTTCATCCAATGACACAAACGCACCTATTGGAAGCACAAGATTTGTTAAAAACCCTTATTGGACAAGAATACACCAAGAGAGTACGAAAATGACCAAAATGTTCAATTGAAGTAATTGGATGCACAAGATTGGTTAAAACCCCGAATTGGACAAGAATGAGCCTAGGTAGGACGAAAATGACCTAAATGTTCATCCAATGACACAAACACACCTATTTGATGCACAAGATTGGTTAAAAACCCTAATTGGGCAAGAATTAGGTTATGGAGGACAAAAATGTCCTAAATGTTCATCCAATGACACAAACGCACCTATTGGATGCACAAGATTCGTTAAAAACCCTAGTTGGACAAGAATAAGCCTAGGGAGAACGAAAATGACCTAAATGTTCAATTGAACTAATTGGATGCACAAGATTGGTTAAAAACCTTAATTGGACCAGAATAAGCCTAGGGAGGTCGGAAATAACCTAAATATTCATCCAATGATACAAACACACCAATTTGATTCACAAGATTGGTTAAAAACCATAATTGGACAAGAATTAGCCTAGGGAGGACGAAAATGACCTAAATATTCATACAATGACAAAAACACACCTATTTGATGCACAAGATTGGTTAAAAACCCTTATTGGACAAGAATTAGCCTAGGGAGGGCGAAAATGACCTAAATGTTCATCCAATAACACAAAAACACCTATTGGATGCACAAGATTGGTTAAAACCCCTAATTCAACAAGATTATGCCTACGGAGGATGAAAATGACTAGAATGATCATCCAATGACGCAAACACACCTATTTCATGCACAAGATTGGTTAAAAACCGTAATTGGACAAGAATTAGCTTATGGAGGACAAAAATGACCTAAATGTTCATCCAATAACACAAACGCACCTATTGGATGCACAAGATTTGTTAAACACCCTAATTGGACAAGAATACGCCTAGAGAGAACGAAAATGACCTAAATGTTAAATTGAACTAATTGGATGCACAAGGTTGGTTAAAAACCCGAATTGGACAAGAATGAGCGTAGGGAGGACGAAAATGACCTAAATGTTCATCCAATGACACAAACGCATCTATTAGATGCACAAGATTTGTTAAAAACCCTAATTGGACAAGAATAAGCCTAGGGAGAACGAAAATGACCTAAATGTTCAATTGAACTAATTGGATGCAAAATATTGGTTAAAAACCCTAATTCAACCAGAATAAGTCTAGGGATGTCGAAAATAACCTAAATATTCATCCAATGATACAAATACACCAATTTGATTCACAAGATTGGTTAAAAACCCTAATTGGACAAGAATTAGCTAAGGGAGGACGAAAATGACCTAATTGTTCATCCAATGACACAAACACACCTATTGGTTGCACAAGATTGGTTAAAATCCCTAATTGGACAAGAATAAGCCTAGGGAGAACGAAAATGACCTAAATGTTCATCCAATGACACAAACACACCTATTGGTTGCACAAGATTGGTTAAAAACCCTATTGGACAAGAATAAGCGTAAGGAGGACGAAAATGACCTAAATGTTCATCCAATGAGACAAACACGCCTATTGGATGCACAAGATTGGTTAAAAACCCTAATTGGATAAGAATTAGCCTAGGGAGGACGAAAATGACCTAAAGGTTCATCCAATGACACAAACACAACTATTGGTTGCACCAAATTGGTTAAAAACCCTAATTCGACAAGAATAAGTATAGGGAGGAATAAAATGACATAATTGTTCATCCAACGTCACAATCGAAGTTATTGGATGCACAAGATTGGTTAAAAACCCGAATTGGAATAGAATGAGGCTAGGGAGGACGAAAATGACCTAAATGTTCATTCAATGACACAAAAACACCTATTGGATGCACAAGATTGGTTAAAAACCCTAATTCAACAAGATTAAGCCTAGGGAGGAAGAAAATGACCAGAATGATCATCCAATGACACAAATACACCTATTTGATGCACAAGATTGGTTAAAAACCGTAATTGGACAAGAATTAGCTTATGGAAGACAAAAATGACCAAAATGTTCATCCAATGACACAAACGCACCTATTGGAAGCACAAGATTTGTTAAAAACCCTTATTGGACAAGAATACGCCTAGAGAGAACGAAAATGACCTAAATGTTCAGTTGAACTAATTGTATGCACAAGATTGGTTAAAAACCCGAATTGGACAAGAATGAACCTAGGGAGGACGAAAATGACCTAAATGTTCATCCAATGACACAAAAACACCTATTGGATGCACAAAATTGGTTAAAACCCCTAATTCAACAAGATTAAGCCAAGGGAGGAAGAAAATGACCAAAATGATCATACAATGACACAAACACACCTATTTGATGCGCAAGATTGGTTTAAAACCGTAATTGGACAAGAATTAGCTTATGGAGGACAAAAATGACCTAAATGTTCATCCAATAACACAAACGCACCTATTGGATGCACAACATTTGTTAAACACCCTAATTTGACAAGAATAAGTCTAGGGAGGTCGAAAATGACCTAAATGTTCAATTGAACTAATTGGATGCACAAGATTGGTTAAAAACCTTAATTGGACCAGAATAAGTCTAGGGAGGTCGAAAATAACCTAAATATTCATCCAATGATACAAACACACCAATTTCATTCACAAGATTGGTTAAAAACCCTAATTGGGCAAGAATTTGCTTAGGGTGGACGAAAATGACCTAAATGTTCATCCATTGACACAAACACACCTATTGGTAGCACAAGATTGGTTAAAATCCCTAATTGGACAAGAATAAGCCTAGGGAGGACGAAAATGACCTAAATGTTCATCCAATGACACAAACACGCCTATTGGATGCACAAGATTGGTTAAAAACCCTAATTGGATAAGAATTAGCCTAGGGAGGACGAAAATGACCTAAATGTTCATCCATTGACACAAACACACCTATTGGTAGCACAAGATTGGTTAAAATCCCTAATTGGACAAGAATAAGCCTAGGGAGGACGAAAATGACCTAAATGTTCATCCAATGACACAAACACGCCTATTGGATGCACAAGATTGGTTAAAAACCCTAATTGGATAAGAATTAGTCTAGGGAGGACGAAAATGACCTAAATGTTCATCCAATGACACAAACACACCTATTGGTTGCACAAAATTGGTTAAAAACCCTAATTCGACAAGAATAAGCCTAGCGAGGAAGAAAATGACTTAATTGTTCATCCAACGACACAAACGAAGTTATTGGATGCACAAGATTGGTTAAAAACCCGAATTGGAATAGAATGAGGCTAGGGAGGACGAAAATGACCTAAATGTTCATCCAATGACACAAAAACACCTATTGGATGCACAAGATTGGTTAAAAACCCTAATTCAACAAGAATAAGCCTAGGGAGGAAGAAAATGACGTGAATGATCATCCAATGACACAAACACACCTATTTGATGCACAAGATTGGTTAAAAACCGTAATTGGACCTGAATTAGCTTATGGAGGACAAAAATGACCAAAATGTTCATCCAATGACACAAACGCACCTATTGGAAGCACAAGATTTGTTAAAAACCCTTATTGGACAAGAATACGCCAAGAGAGTACGAAAATGACCAATATGTTCAATTAAAGTAATTGGATGCACAAGATTGGTTAAAACCCCGAATTGGACAAGAATGACCCTAGGTAGGACGAAAATGACCTAAATGTTCATCCAATGACACAAACACACCTATTTGATGCACAAGATTGGTTAAAAACCCTAATTGGGCAAGAATTAGCTTATGGAGGACAAAAATGTCCTAAATGTTCATCCAATGACACAAACGCACCTATTGGATGCACAAGATTTGTTAAAAACCCTAATTGGACAAGAATAAGCCTAGGGAGAACGAAAATGACCTAAATGTTCAATTGAACTAATTGGATGCACAAGATTGGTCAAAAACCCTAATTGGACCAGAATAAGCCTAAGGAGGTCGAAAATAACCTAAATATTCATCCAATGACACAAACACACCTATTTGATGCTCAAGATTGGTTAAAAACCCTTATTGGACAAGAATTAGCCTAGGGAGACCGAAAATGACCTTAATGTTCATCCATTGACACAAAAACACCTATTGGATGCACAAGATTGGTTAAAAACCCTATTTCAACAAGATTAAGCCTAGGGAGGAAGAAAATGACCATAATGATCGTCCAATGACACAAACACACCTATTTCACGCACAAGATTGGTTAAAAACCGTAATTGGACAAGAATTAGCTTATGGATGACAAAAATGACCTAAATGTTCATCCAATAACACAAACGCACCTATTGAATGCACAAGATTTGTTAAAAACCCTAATTGGACAAGAATACGCCTAAAGAGAATGAAAATGACCTAAATGTTCATCCAATGACACAAACGCATCTATTGGATGCACAAGATTTGTTAAAAACCCTAATTGGACAAGATTAAGCCTAGGGAGAACGAAAATGACCTAAATGTTCAATTGAACTAATTGGATGCACAAGATTGGTTAAAAACCCTAATTGGACCAGAATAAGTCTAGGGATGTCAAAAATAACCTAAATATTCATCCAATGATACAAACCCACCAATTTGATTCACAAGTTTGGTTAAAAACCCTAATAGGACAAGAATTAGCTTAGGGAGGACGAAAATGACCTAAATGTTCATCCAATGACACAAAGACACCTATTGGTTGCACAAGATTGGTTAAAATCCCTAATTGGACAAGAATAAGCCTAGGGAGGACGAAAATGACCTAAATGTTAATCCAATGACACAAACACGCCTATTGGATGCACAAGATTGGTTAAAAACCCTAATTATGCAAGAATTAGCTTATGGAGGACAAAAATGACCTAAAGGTTCATCCAATGACACAAACACACCTATTGGATGCACAAGATTTGTTAAAAACCCTAATTGGACAAGAATAAGTCTAGGGAGGTCGAAAATGACCTAAATGTTCAATTGAACTAATTGGATGCACAGAGTTGGTTAAAAACCCGAATTGGACAAGAATGAGCGCAGGGAGGACGAAAATGACCTAAATGTTCATCCAATGATACAAACGCATCTATTGGATGCACAAGATTTGTTAAAAACCCTAATTGGACAAGATTAAGCCTAGGGAGAACGAAAATGACCAAAATGATCAATTGAACTAATTGGATGCACAAGATTGGTTAAAAACCCTAATTGGACCAGAATAAGCCTAGGGAGGTCGAAAATAACCTTAATATTCATCCAATGATACAAACACACCAATTTGATTCACAAGATTGGTTAAAAACCATAATTGGACAAGAATTAGCCTAGGGAGGACGAAAATGACCTAAATATTCATCCAATGACACAAACACACCTATTTGATGCACAAGATTGGTTAAAAACACTTATTGGACAAGAATTAGCCTAGGGAGGGCGAAAATGACCTAAATGTTCATCCAATGATACAAAAACACCTATTGGATGCACAAGATTGGTTAAAAACCCTAATTGGATAAGAATTAGCCTAGGGAGGACGAAAATGACCTAAAGGTTCATCCAATGACCCAAACACACCTATTGGATGCACAAGATTGGTTAAAACACCTAATTGGACAAGAATAACCAAGGGAGGACGAAAGTGACCTAATTTTTATCAAATGACACAAAAACACCTATTGGTTGCACAATATTGCTTAAATACCCTAATTCGACAAGAATAAGCCTAGGGAGGAAGAAAATGACCTAATTGTTCATCCAACGACACAAACGAACTTAATGGATGCACAAGATTGGTAAAAAACTCTAATGGGACAAGAATTAGCCTAGGGAGGACGAAAATGACAAAAACTTTCATCTAATGAGACAAACACATCTATTGGATGTGCAAGATTGGTTCAAAACCTTCACACAAACGAACGTATCGGATACACAAGATTGGTTAAAAACCCTAATTGGACTAGAATAAGCCTAACGAGGACGAAAGTGACCTAAATGTTCATCCAGTGACACAAACACACCTATTTGATGCACAAGATTGGTTAAAAACCGTAATTGGACAAGAATTAGCTTATGGAGGACAAAAATGACCTAAATGTTCATCCAATGACACAAACGCTTCTATTGGATGCACAAGATTTGTTAAAAACCCTAATTGGACAAGAATAAGCCTAGGGAGAACGAAAAGGACCTAAATGTTCAATTGAACTAATTGGATGCACAAGATTGGTTAAAAACCCTAATTGGACACAAATAAGCCTAGGGAGGTCAAAAATAACCTAAATATCCATCCAATGATACAAACACACCAATTTAATTCACAAGATTGGTTAAAAACCCTAATTGGACAAGAATTAGCTTAGGGAGGACGAAAATGACCTAAATGTTCATCCAATGACACAAACACACCTATTGGTTGCACAAGATTGGTTAAAAACCCTAATTGGACATGAATAAGCCTAGGGAGGACGAAAATGACCTAAATGTTCATCCAATGACACAAACACGCCTATTGGATGCACGAGATTGGTTAAAAACCTTAATTGGATAAGAATTAGCCTAGGGAGGACGAAAATGACTTAAATGTTCATCCAATGACACAAACACACCTATTGGATGCACATGATTGGTTAAAACCCCTAATTGGACAAGAATAACCTATGGAGGACGAAAGTGACCTAAATGTTTATCAAATGACACAAAAACACCTATTGGTTGCACAAAATTGGTTAAAAACCCTAATTCGACAAGAATAAGCCTAGGGAGGAAGAAAATAACCTAAATATTCATCCAATGACACAAACGAACTTATTGGATGCACAAGATTGGTTAAACACACTAATTGGATAAGAATAACCCTAGGGAGGGCAAAATTGACCTAAATGTACATCCAATGACACAAATGAACTAATTGGATGCACAAGATTTGTTAAAAACCCTAATTGTACAAGAACAAGCCTGGGGTGGACGAAAACAACCTAATTGTTCATCCAATGACACAAACACACCTATTTGAAGCACAAGATTGGTTCAAAACCCTAATTGGACTAGAATTAGCCTAGGGAGGACGAAAATGACAAAAAATTTCATCTTATGAGACAAACACACTTATTGGATGCAAAAGATTGGTTAAAAACCCTAATTGGACAAGAATAAGCCTAAAGAGGACGAAAATGACCTAAATGTTCATCCAATGACACAAAAACACCTATTGGTTCCACAAAATTGGTTAAAAACCCTAATTAGACAAGAATAAGCCTAGGGAGGAAGAAAATGACCTAATTGTTCGTCCAACGACACAAACGAACATATTGGATGCACAAGGTTGGTTAAAAAGCCGAATTGGAATAGAATGAGGCTAGGGAGGCCGAAATTGACCGAAATGTTCATCCAATGACACAAACACACCTATTGGATGCACAAGAATGGTTAAAAACCCTAATTCAACAAGAATAAACCTAGGGAAGAAGAAAATGACCAGAATGATCATCCAATGACACAAACACACCTATTTGATGCACAAGATTGGTTAAAAACCGTAATTGGACAAGAATTAGCTTATGGCGGACAAAAATGACCTAAATGTTCATCCAATGACATAAATGCACCTATTGGAAGCACAAGATTTGTTAAAAACCCTAATTGGAAAAGAATACGCCCAGAGAGAACGAAAATGACCTAAATGTTCAATTGAACTAATTGGTTGCACATGATTGGTTATAAACCCGAATTGGACAAGAATGAGCCTAGGAAGGACGAAAATGACCTAAATGTTCATCCAATGACACAAACACACCTATTTGATGCCCAAGATTGGTTAAAAACCCTAATTGGACAAGAATTAGCTTATGGAGGACAAAAATGACCTAAATGTTCATCCAATGACACAAAAGCACCTATTGGATGCACAAGATTTGTTAAAAACCCTTATTGGACAAGAATACGCCAAGAGAGGACGAAAGTGACCTAATTTTTATCAAATGACACAAAAACACCTATTGTTTGCACAAGATTGGTTAAAAACCCTAATTCGACAAGAATAAGACTAGGGAGGAAGAAAATAACCTAAATATTCATCCAATGACAGTAACGAACTTATTGGATGCACAAGATTGGTAAAAAACTCTAATGAGATAAGAATTAGCCTAGGGAGGACGAAAATGACAAAAACTTTCATCTAATGAGACAAACACATCTATTGGATGTGCAAGATTGGTTCAAAACCTTCACACAAACGAACGTATCGGATACACAAGATTGGTTAAAAACCCTAATTGGACTAGAATAAGCCTAACGAGGACGAAAGTGACCTAAATGTTCATCCAGTGACACAAACACACCTATTTGATGCACAAGATTGGTTAAAAACCGTAATTGGACAAGAATTAGCTTATGGAGGACAAAAATGACCTAAATGTTCATCCAATGACACAAACGCTTCTATTGGATGCACAAGATTTGTTAAAAACCCTAATTGGACAAGAATAAGCCTAGGGAGAACGAAAAGGACCTAAATGTTCAATTGAACTAATTGGATGCACAAGATTGGTTAAAAACCCTAATTGGACCCAAATAAGCCTAGGGAGGTCAAAAATAACCTAAATATCCATCCAATGATACAAACACACCAATTTAATTCACAAGATTGGTTAAAAACCCTAATTGGACAAGAATTAGCTTAGGGAGGACGAAAATGACCTAAATGTTCATCCAATGACACAAACACACCTATTGGTTGCACAAGATTGGTTAAAAACCCTAATTGGACATGAATAAGCCTAGGGAGGACGAAAATGACCTAAATGTTCATCCAATGACACAAACACACCTATTGGTTGCACAAAATTGGTTAAAAACCCTAATTCGACAAGAATAAGCCTAGGGAGGAAGAAAATAACCTAAATATTCATCCAATGACACAAACGAACTTATTGGATGCACAAGATTGGTTAAACACACTAATTGGATAAGAATAACCCTAGGGAGGGCAAAATTGACCTAAATGTACATCCAATGACACAAATGAACTAATTGGATGCACAAGATTTGTTAAAAACCCTAATTGGACAAGAACAAGCCTGGGTTGGACGAAAACAACCTAATTGTTCATCCAATGACACAAACACACCTATTTGAAGCACAAGATTGGTTCAAAACCCTAATTGGACTAGAATTAGCCTAGGGAGGACGAAAATGACAAAAAATTTCATCTTATGAGACAAACACACTTATTGGATGCAAAAGATTGGTTAAAAACCCTAATTGGACAAGAATAAGCCTAAAGAGGACGAAAATGACCTAAATGTTCATCCAATGACACAAAAACACCTATTGGTTCCACAAAATTGGTTAAAAACCCTAATTAGACAAGAATAAGCCTAGGGAGGAAGAAAATGACCTAATTGTTCATCCAACGACACAAACGAACATATTGGATGCACAAGGTTGGTTAAAAAGCCGAATTGGAATAGAATGAGGCTAGGGAGGCCGAAATTGACCGAAATGTTCATCCAATGACACAAACACACCTATTGGATGCACAAGAATGGTTAAAAACCCTAATTCAACAAGAATAAGCCTAGGGAAGAAGAAAATGACCAGAATGATCATCCAATGACACAAACACACCTATTTGATGCACAAGATTGGTTAAAAACCGTAATTGGACAAGAATTAGCTTATGGCGGACAAAAATGACCTAAATGTTCATCCAATGACATAAATGCACCTATTGGAAGCACAAGATTTGTTAAAAACCCTAATTGGAAAAGAATACGCCCAGAGAGAACGAAAATGACCTAAATGTTCAATTGAACTAATTGGTTGCACATGATTGGTTATAAACCCGAATTGGACAAGAATGAGCCTAGGAAGGACGAAAATGACCTAAATGTTCATCCAATGACACAAACACACCTATTTGATGCCCAAGATTGGTTAAAAACCCTAATTGGACAAGAATTAGCTTATGGAGGACAAAAATGACCTAAATGTTCATCCAATGACACAAAAGCACCTATTGGATGCACAAGATTTGTTAAAAACTCTAATTGGACAAGAATAAGCCTAGGGGGAACAAAAATGACCTAAATGTTCAATTGAACTAATTTGATGCACAAGATTGGTTAAAAACCCTAATTGGACCAGAATAAGCATAGGGAGGTCGAAAATAACCTAAATATTCATCCAATGATACAAACACACCAATTTGAATCACAAGATTGGTTAAAAACCCTAATTGGACAAGAATTAGCTTAGGGAGGACGAAAATGACCTAAATGTTCATCCAATGACACGAACACACCTATTGGTTGCACAAGATTGGTTAAAATCCCTAATTGGACAAGAATAAGCCTAGGGAGGACGAAAATGACCTAAATGTTTATCCAATGACACAAACACACCTATTGGATGCACAAGGTTGGTTAAAACACCTAATTGGACAAGAATAACCCAGGGAGGACGAAAGTGACCTAAATGTTTATCAAATGACACAAAAACACCTAATGTTTGCACAAAATTGGTTAAAAACCCTAATTCGACAAGAATAAGACTAGGGAAGAAGAAAATAACCTAAATATTCATCCAATGACAGAAACGAACTTATCGGATGCACAAGATTGGTAAAAAAACCCTAATGGGACAAGAATTAGCCTATGGAGGACGAAAATGACAAAAAATTTCATCTAATGAGACAAAACCTTCACACAAACGAACATATCGGATACACAAGATTGGTTAAAAACCCTAATTGGACAAGAATAAGCCTAACGAGGACGAAAGTGACCTAAATGTTCGTCCACTGACACAAAAACACCTATTGGATGCACAGGATTGGTTAAAAACCCTAACTCGACAAGAATAAACCTACGGAGGAAGAAAATAACCTAAATGTTAATTCAATAATACAAACACGCCTTTTGGATGCACAAGATTGGTTAAAAACACTAATCGGATAAGAAATAGCCTACGGAGGACGAAAATAACCTAAATGTTCATCCAATGACACAAACACGCCTATTGGATGCACAAGATTGGTTAAAAACCCTAATTGCCCAAGAATAAGCCTAGGGAGGAAGAAAATAACCTAAATATTCATCCAATGACACAAACGAACTTATTGGATGCACAAGATTGGTTTAAAACACTAATTGGATAAGAATAAGCCTAGGGAGGGCAAAATTGACCTAAATGAACATCCAATGACACAAATGAACTAATTGGATGCTCAAGATTTGTTAAAAACCCTAATTGGACAAGAACAAGCCTGGGGTGGACGAAAACAACCTAATTGTTCATCCAATGACACAAACACACCTATTTGAAGCACAAGATTGGTTAAAAACCCTAATTGGGCTTGAATTAGCCTATGGAGGACGAAAATGACAAACATTTTCATCTTATGAGACAAACACACTTATTGGATGCAAAAGATTGGTTACAAATCCTAATTGGACAAGAATAAGCCTAGAGAGGACGAAAATGACCTAAATGCTCATCCAATGACACAAAAACACCTATTGGTTGCACAATATTGCTTAAAAACCCTAATTCGACAAGAATAAGCCTAGGGAGGAAGAAAATGACCTAATTGTTCATCCAACGACACAAACGAACTTAATGGATGCACAAGATTGGTAAAAAACTCTAATGGGACAAGAATTAGCCTAGGGAGGACGAAAATGACAAAAACTTTCATCTAATGAGACAAACACATCTATTGGATGTGCAAGATTGGTTCAAAACCTTCACACAAACGAACGTATCGGATACACAAGATTGGTTAAAAACCCTAATTGGACTAGAATAAGCCTAACGAGGACGAAAGTGACCTAAATGTTCATCCAGTGACACAAACACACCTATTTGATGCACAAGATTGGTTAAAAACCGTAATTGGACAAGAATTAGCTTATGGAGGACAAAAATGACCTAAATGTTCATCCAATGACACAAACGCTTCTATTGGATGCACAAGATTTGTTAAAAACCCTAATTGGACAAGAATAAGCCTAGGGAGAACGAAAAGGACCTAAATGTTCAATTGAACTAATTGGATGCACAAGATTGGTTAAAAACCCTAATTGGACCCAAATAAGCCTAGGGAGGTCAAAAATAACCTAAATATTCATCGAATGATACAAACACACCAATTTAATTCACAAGATTGGTTAAAAACCCTAATTGGACATGAATAAGCCTAGGGAGGACGAAAATGACCTAAATGTTCATCCAATGACACAAACACGCCTATTGGATGCACGAGATTGGTTAAAAACCTTAATTGGATAAGAATTAGCCTAGGGAGGACGAAAATGACTTAAATGTTCATCCAATGACACAAACACACCTATTGGATGCACATGATTGGTTAAAACCCCTAATTGGACAAGAATAACCTATGGAGGACGAAAGTGACCTAAACGTTTATCAAATGACACAAAAACACCTATTGGTTGCACAAAATTGGTTAAAAACCCTAATTCGACAAGAATAAGCCTAGGGAGGAAGAAAATAACCTAAATATTCATCCAATGACACAAACGAACTTATTGGATGCACAAGATTGGTTAAACACACTAATTGGATAAGAATAACCCTAGGGAGGGCAAAATTGACCTAAATGTACATCCAATGACACAAATGAACTAATTGGATGCACAAGATTTGTTAAAAACCCTAATTGGACAAGAACAAGCCTGGGTTGGACGAAAACAACCTAATTGTTCATCCAATGACACAAACACACCTATTTGAAGCACAAGATTGGTTCAAAACCCTAATTGGACTAGAATTAGCCTAGGGAGGACGAAAATGACAAAAAATTTCATCTTATGAGACAAACACACTTATTGGATGCAAAAGATTGGTTAAAAACCCTAATTGGACAAGAATAAGCCTAAAGAGGACGAAAATGACCTAAATGTTCATCCAATGACACAAAAACACCTATTGGTTCCACAAAATTGGTTAAAAACCCTAATTAGACAAGAATAAGCCTAGGGAGGAAGAAAATGACCTAATTGTTCATCCAACGACACAAACGAACATATTGGATGCACAAGGTTGGTTAAAAAGCCGAATTGGAATAGAATGAGGCTAGGGAGGCCGAAATTGACCGAAATGTTCATCCAATGACACAAACACACCTATTGGATGCACAAGAATGGTTAAAAACCCTAATTCAACAAGAATAAGCCTAGGGA
>JBBPBT010001132.1:2222019-2267623 GCA_037974875.1 Cicer bijugum
AAAATGACCTAAATGTTCAATTGAACTAATTTGATGCACAAGATTGGTTAAAAACCCTAATTGGACCAGAATAAGCATAGGGAGGTCGAAAATAACCTAAATATTCATCCAATGATACAAACACACCAATTTGATTCACAAGATTGGTTAAAAACCCTAATTGGACAAGAATTAGCTTAGGGAGGACGAAAATGACCTAAATGTTCATCCAATGACACGAACACACCTATTGGTTGCAAAAGATTGGTTAAAATCCCTAATTGGACAAGAATAAGCCTAGGGAGGACGAAAATGACCTAAATGTTCATCCAATGACACAAACACGCCTATTGGATGCACAAGATTGGTTAAAAACCCTAATTGGATAAGAATTAGCCTAGGGAGGACAAAAATGACCTAAATGTTCATCCAACGACACAAACACACCTATTGGATGCACAAGATTGGTTAAAACACCTAATTGGACAAGAATAACCCACGGAGGACGAAAGTGACCTAAATGTTTATCAAATGACACAAAAACACCTAATGTTTGCACAAGATTGGTTAAAAACCCTAATTCGACAAGAATAAGACTAGGGAAGAAGAAAATAACCTAAATATTCATCCAATGACAGAAACGAACTTATCGGATGCACAAGATTGGTAAAAAAACCCTAATGGGACAAGAATTAGCCTATGGAGGACGAAAATGACAAAAAATTTCATCTAATGAGACAAAACCTTCACACAAACGAACATATCGGATACACAAGATTGGTTAAAAACCCTAATTGGACAAGAATAAGCCTAACGAGGACGAAAGTGACCTAAATGTTCGTCCAATGACACAAAAACACCTATTGGATGCACAGGATTGGTTAAAAACCCTAATTCGACAAGAATAAACCTACGGAGGAAGAAAATAACCTAAATGTTAATCCAATAATACAAACACGCCTTTTGGATGCACAAGATTGGTTAAAAACTCTAATCGGATAAGAAATAGCCTACGGAGGACGAAAATAACCTAAATGTTCATCCAATGACACAAACACGCCTATTGGATGCACAAGATTAGTTAAAAACCCTAATTGCACAAGAATAAGCCTAGATAGCACGAAAGTGACCTAAATATTCATCCAATGACACAAAAACACCTATTGGATGCACAAGATTGGTTAAAAACCCTAATTGCCCAAGAATAAGCCTAGGGAGGAAGAAAATAACCTAAATATTCATCCAATGACACAAACGAACTTATTGGATGCACAAGATTGGTTTAAAACACTAATTGGATAAGAATAAGCCTAGGGAGGGCAAAATTGACCTAAACGAACATCCAATGACACAAATGAACTAATTGGATGCTCAAGATTGGTTAAAAACCCTAGTTGGACAAGAACAACCCTGGGGTGGACGAAAACAACCTAATTGTTCATCCAATGACACAAACACACCTATTTGAAGCACAAGATTGGTTAAAAACCCTAATTGGGCTTGAATTAGCCTATGGAGGACGAAAATGACAAACATTTTCATCTTATGAGACAAACACACTTATTGGATGCAAAAGATTGGTTACAAATCCTAATTGGACAAGAATAAGCCTAGAGAGGACGAAAATGACCTAAATGCTCATCCAATGACACAAAAACACCTATTGGTTGCACAATATTGCTTAAAAACCCTAATTCGACAAGAATAAGCCTAGGGAGGAAGAAAATGACCTAATTGTTCATCCAACGACACAAACGAACTTAATGGATGCACAAGATTGGTAAAAAACTCTAATGGGACAAGAATTAGCCTAGGGAGGACGAAAATGACAAAAACTTTCATCTAATGAGACAAACACATCTATTGGATGTGCAAGATTGGTTCAAAACCTTCACACAAACGAACGTATCGGATACACAAGATTGGTTAAAAACCCTAATTGGACTAGAATAAGCCTAACGAGGACGAAAGTGACCTAAATGTTCATCCAGTGACACAAACACACCTATTTGATGCACAAGATTGGTTAAAAACCGTAATTGGACAAGAATTAGCTTATGGAGGACAAAAATGACCTAAATGTTCATCCAATGACACAAACACACCTATTGGTTGCACAAGATTGGTTAAAAACCCTAATTGGACATGAATAAGCCTAGGGAGGACGAAAATGATCTAAATGTTCATCCAATGACACAAACACGCCTATTGGATGCACGAGATTGGTTAAAAACCTTAATTGGATAAGAATTAGCCTAGGGAGGACGAAAATGACTTAAATGTTCATCCAATGACACAAACACACCTATTGGATGCACATGATTGGTTAAAACCCCTAATTGGACAAGAATAACCTATGGAGGACGAAAGTGACCTAAACGTTTATCAAATGACACAAAAACACCTATTGGTTGCACAAAATTGGTTAAAAACCCTAATTCGACAAGAATAAGCCTAGGGAGGAAGAAAATAACCTAAATATTCATCCAATGACACAAACGAACTTATTGGATGCACAAGATTGGTTAAACACACTAATTGGATAAGAATAACCCTATGGAGGGCAAAATTGACCTAAATGTACATCCAATGACACAAATGAACTAATTGGATGCACAAGATTTGTTAAAAACCCTAATTGGACAAGAACAAGCATGGGGTGGACGAAAACAACCTAATTGTTCATCCAATGACACAAACACACCTATTTGAAGCACAAGATTGGTTCAAAACCCTAATTGGACTAGAATTAGCCTAGGGAGGACGAAAATGACAAAAAATTTCATCTTATGAGACAAACACACTTATTGGATGCAAAAGATTGGTTACAAACCCTAATTGGACAAGAATAAGCCTAAAGAGGACGAAAATGACCTAAATGTTCATCCAATGACACAAAAACACCTATTGGTTCCACAAAATTGGTTAAAAACCCTAATTAGACAAGAATAAGCCTAGGGAGGAAGAAAATGACCTAATTGTTCATCCAACGACACAAACGAACATATTGGATGCACAAGGTTGGTTAAAAAGCCGAATTGGAATAGAATGAGGCTAGGGAGGCCGAAATTGACCGAAATGTTCATCCAATGACACAAACACACCTATTGGATGCACAAGAATGGTTAAAAACCCTAATTCAACAAGAATAAGCCTAGGGAGGAAGAAAATGACCAGAATGATCATCCAATGACACAAACACACCTATTTGATGCACAAGATTGGTTAAAAACCATAATTGGACAAGAATTAGCTTATGGCGGACAAAAATGACCTAAATGTTCATCCAATGACATAAATGCACCTATTGGAAGCACAAGATTTGTTAAAAACCCTAATTGGAAAAGAATACGCCTAGAGAGAACGAAAATGACCTAAATGTTCAATTGAACTAATTGGTTGCACATGATTGGTTATAAACCCGAATTGGACAAGAATGAGCCTAGGAAGGACGAAAATGACCTAAATGTTCATCCAATGACACAAACACTCCTATTTGATGCCCAAGATTGGTTAAAAACCCTAATTGGACAAGAATTAGCTTATTGAGGACAAAAATGACCTAAATGTTCATCCAATGACACAAAAGCACCTATTGGATGCACAAGATTTGTTAAAAACCCTAATTGGACAAGAATAAGCCTAGGGGGAACGAAAATGACCTAAATGTTCAATTGAACGAATTTGATGCACAAGATTGGTTAAAAACCCTAATTGGACCAGAATAAGCATAGGGAGGTCGAAAATAACCTAAATATTCATCCAATGATACAAACACACCAATTTGATTCACAAAATTGGTTTAAAACCCTAATTGGACAAGAATTAGCTTAGGGAGGACGAAAATGACCTAAATGTTCATCCAATGACACGAACACACCTATTGGTTGCACAAGATTGGTTAAAATCCCTAATTGGACAAGAATAAGCCTAGGGAGGACGAAAATGACCTAAATGTTCATCCAATGACACAAACACGCCTATTGGATGCACAAGATTGGTTAAAAACCCTAATTGGATAAGAATTAGCCTAGGGAGGACGAAAATGACCTAAATGTTCATCCAACGACACAAACACACCTATTGGATGCACAAGATTGGTTAAAACACCTAATTGGACAAGAATAACCCAGGGAGGACGAAAGTGACCTAAATGTTTATCAAACGACACAAAAACACCTAATGTTTGCACAAGATTGGTTAAAAACCCTAATTCGACAAGAATAATTCTAGGGAAGAAGAAAATAACCTAAATATTCATCCAATGACAGAAACGAACTTATCGGATGCACAAGATTGGTAAAAAAAACCCTAATGGGACAAGAATTAGCCTATGGAGGACGAAAATGACAAAAAATTTCATCTAATGAGACAAAACCTTCACACAAATGAACATTTCGGATACACAAGATTGGTTAAAAACCCTAATAGGACAAGAATAAGCCTAACGAGGACGAAAGTGACCTAAATGTTCGTCCAATGACACAAAAACACCTATTGGATGCACAGGATTGGTTAAAAACCCTAATTCGACAAGAATAAACCTACGGACGAAGAAAATAACCTAAATGTTAATCCAATAATACAAACACGCCTTTTGGATGCACAAGATTGGTTAAAAACTCTAATCGGATAAGAAATAGCCTACGGAGGACGAAAATAACCTAAATGTTCATCCAATGACACAAACACGCCTATTGGATGCACAAGATTAGTTAAAAACCCTAATTGCACAAGAATAAGCCTAGATAGCACGAAAGTGACCTAAATATTCATCCAATGACACAAAAACACCTATTGGATGCACAAGATTGGTTAAAAACCCTAATTGCCCAAGAATAAGCCTAGGGAGGAAGAAAATAACCTAAATATTCATCCAATGACACAAACGAACTTATTGGATGCACAAGATTGGTTTAAAACACTAATTGGATAAGAATAAGCCTAGGGAGGGCAAAATTGACCTAAATGAACATCCAATGACACAAATGAACTAATTGGATGCTCAAGATTGGTTAAAAACCCTAATTGGACAAGAACAAGCCTGGGGTGGACGAAAACAACCTAATTGTTCATCCAATGACACAAACACACCTATTTGAAGCACAAGATTGGTTAAAAACCCTAATTGGGCTTGAATTAGCCTATGGAGGACGAAAATGACAAACATTTTCATCTTATGAGACAAACACACTTATTGGATGCAAAAGATTGGTTACAAATCCTAATTGGACAAGAATAAGCCTAGAGAGGACGAAAATGACCTAAATGCTCATCCAATGACACAAAAACACCTATTGGTTGCACAATATTGCTTAAAAACACTAATTCGACAAGAATAAGCCTAGGGAGGGAGAAAATGACCTAATTGTTCATCCAACGACTCAAACGAACATATTGGATGCACAAGATTGTTTAAAAACTCGAATTGGAAAAGAATGAGGCTAGGGAGGCTGAAATTGACCTAAATGTTCATCCAATGACACAAAAACACCTATTGGATGCACAAGATTGGTTAAAAACCCTAATTCAACAAGAATAAGCCTAGGGAGGAAGAAAATGACCAGAATGATCTTCCAATTACACAAACACACCTATTTGATGCACAAGATTGGTTAAAAACCGTAATTGGACAAGAATTAGCTTATGGAGGACAAAAATGACCTAAATGTTCATCCAATGACACAAACGCACCTATTGGAAGCACAATATTTGTTAAAAACCCTAATTGGATAAGAATACGACTAGAGAGAATGAAAATGACCTAAATGTTCAATTGAACTTATTGGATGCACAAGATTGGTTAAAAACCCGAGTTAAACAAGAATGAGCCTAGGGAGACGAAAATGACCTAAATGTTCATCCAATGACACAAACACACCTATTTGATGCACAAGATTGGTTAAAAACCCTAATTGGACAAGAATTAGCTTATGGAGGACAAAAATGACTTAAATGTTCATCCAATGACACAAACGCACCTATTGGATGCACAAGATTTGTTAAAAACCCTAATTGGACAAGAATAAGCCTAGGGAGAAAGAAAACGACCTAAATGTTCAATTGAACTAATTGGATGCACAAGATTGGTTAAAAACCCTAATTGGACCAGAATAAGCCTAGGGAGGTCGAAAATAACCTAAATATTCATCCAATGATACAAACACACCAATTTGATTCACAAGAATGGTTAAAAACCATAATTGGACTAGAATTAGCCTAGGGAGGACGAAAATGACCTAAATATTCATCCAATAACACAAACACACCTATTTGATGCACAAGATTGGTTAAAAACCCTTATTGGACAAGAATTAGCCTAGGGAGGACGAAAATGACACAAAAGTTCATCTAATGAGACAAACACATCTAATGGATGCACAAGATTTGTTAAAAACCCTTATTGGATGCACAAGATTTGTTAAAAACCCTTATTGGACAAGAATACGCCAAGAGAGGACGAAAGTGACCTAATTTTTATCAAATGACACAAAAACACCTATTGTTTGCACAAGATTGGTTAAAAACCCTAATTCGACAAGAATAAGACTAGGGAGGAAGAAAATAACCTAAATATTCATCCAATGACAGTAACGAACTTATTGGATGCACAAGATTGGTAAAAAACTCTAATGGGATAAGAATTAGCCTAGGGAGGACGAAAATGACAAAAACTTTCATCTAATGAGACAAACACATCTATTGGATGTGCAAGATTGGTTCAAAACCTTCACACAAACGAACGTATCGGGTACACAAGATTGGTTAAAAACCCTAATTGGACAAGAATAAGCCTAACGAGGACGAAAGTGACCTAAATGTTCATCCAATGACACAAAAACACCTATTGGATGCACAGGATTGGTTAAAAACCCTAATTCGACAAGAATAAACCTAGGGAGGAAGAAAATAACCTAAATGTTCATCCAATAATACAAACACGCGTTTTGGATGCACAAGATTGGTTAAAAACTCTGATGGGATAAGAAATAACCTACAGAGGACGAAACTGAC
Organism: Cicer bijugum; assembly: GCA_037974875.1. Lineage (NCBI taxonomy): Eukaryota > Viridiplantae > Streptophyta > Magnoliopsida > Fabales > Fabaceae > Cicer > Cicer bijugum. Next base: position 2,229,013 of record JBBPBT010001132.1, read on the forward strand.
TTAAATGTTCATCCAATGACACAAACACGCCTATTGGATGAACAAGATTGGCTAAAAACCCTAATTGGACAAGAATAAGCCTAGGGAGGACGAAAATGACCTAAATGTTTCTTCAATGACACAAACACACCTATTGGATGCACAAGATTGGTTAAAACACCCAATTGGACAAGAATTAGCCTAGGGAGGACGAAAATGACCAAAATTTTCATCTAATGAGACAAACACACCTATTGGATGCCCAAGATTAGTTAAAAACCCCCAAACAAACGAACTTAATGGATACACAAGATTGGCTAAAAACCCTAATTGGAGAAGATTAAGCCTAGGGAGCACGAAAGTGACCTAAATGTTCATCCAATGGCACAAAAACACCTATTGGATGCACAAGATTGGCTAAAAACCCTAATTCGACAAGAAAAAGCCTAGGGAGGAAGAAAATAACCTAAATATTCTTCCAATGACACAAACGAACTTATTGGATGCACAAGATTGGTTAAAAACACTAATTGGATAAGAATAAGCCTAGGGAGGGCAAAATTGACCTAAATGAACATCCAATGACACAAATGAACTAATTGGACAAGAACAAGCCTGGGGTGGACGAAAACAACCCATCTAATGACACAAACACACCTATTTGAAGCACAAGATTGGTTAAAAACCCTAATTAGACTAGAATTATCCTAGGGAGGACGAAAATGACAAAAATTTTCATCTTATGAGACAAACACACTTATTGGATGCAAAAGATTGGTTACAAATCCTAATTGGACAAGAATAAGCCTAGAGAGGACGAAAATGACCTAAATGTTCATCCAATGACACAAAAACACCTATTGGTTGCACAAAATTGGTTAAAAACCCTATTTCGACAAGAATAAGACTAGGGAGGAAGAAAATGACCTAATTGTTCATCCAACGACACAAACGAACATATTGGATGCATAAGATTGGTTAAAAACCCGAATTGGAATAGAATCAGGCTAGGGAGGCCGAAATTGACCTAAATGTTCATCCAATGACACAAAAACACCTATTGGATGCACAAGATTGGTTAAAAACCCTAATTCAACAAGAATAAGCCTAGGGAGGAAGAAAATGACCATAATATCATCCAATGACACAAACACACCTATTTGATGCACAAGATTGGTTAAAAACCGTAGTTGGACAAGAATTAGCTTATGGAGGATAAAAATGACCTAAATGTTCATTCAATGACACAAACACACCTATTGGAAGCACAAGATTTGTTAAAAACCGTAATTGGACAAGAATACGCCTAGAGAGAACGAAAGTGACCTAAATGTTCAATTGAACTTATTGGATGCACAAGATTGGTTAAAAACCCGAATTGGACAAGAATGAGCCTAGGGAGGATGAAAATGACCTAAATGTTCATCCAATGACACAAACACACCTATTTGATGCACAAGATTGGTTAAAAACCCTAATTGGACAAGAATTAGCTTATGGAGGACAAAAATGACCTAAATGTTCATCCAATAACTAAAACGCACCTATTGGATGCACAAGATTTGTTAAAAACCCTAATTGGACAAGAATAAGTCTAGGGAGGTTGAAAATGACCTAAATGTTCAATTGAACTAATTGGATGCACAAGATTGGTTAAAAACCCAAATTGGACCAGAATATGTCTAGGGAGGTCAAAAATAACCTAAATATTCTTCCAATGATACAAACACACCAATTTGATTCACAAGATTGGTTAAAAACCCTAATTGGACAAGAATTAGCTTTGGGAGGACAAAAATGACCTAAATGTTCATCTAATGACACAAACACACCTATTGGTTGCACAAAATTGGTTAAAATCCCTAATTGGACAAGAATAAGCATAGGGAGGACGAAAATGACCTAAATGTTCATCCAATGACACAAACACGCCTATTGGATGCACAAGATTGGTTAAAAACCCTAATTGGATAATAATTAGCCTAGGGAGGACGAAAATGACCTAAATGTTCATCCAATGACACAAACACACCTATTGGTTGCACAAAATTGGTTGAAAACCTTAATTCGACAAGAATAAGCCTAGGGAGGAAGAAAATGACCTAAATGTTCATCCAACGACACAAACACACCTATTTCATGCACAAGATTGGTCAAAAACCCTAATTGGACAAAAATTAGCTTGAGGAGGACCAAAATGACCTAAATGTTCATCCCATGACACAAAGGCACCTATTGGATGCACAAGATTTGTTAAAAACCCTAATTGGACAAGAATAAGCATAGGGAGAACGAAAATGACCTAAATGTTCAATTGAACAAATTGGATGCACAAGATTGGTTAAAAACCCTAATTGGACCAGAATAAGCCTAGGGAGGTCGAAAATGACCTAAATGTTCATCCAATGACACAAACACGCCTATTTGATGCACAAGATTGGTTAAAAACCCTTATTGGACAAGCATTAGCCTAGGGAGGGCGAAAATGACCTAAATGTTCATCCAATGACACAAAAACACCTATTGGATGCACAAGATTGGTTAAAAACCCTAATTCAACAAGATTAAGCCTAGGGAAGAAGAAAATGACCAGAATGATCATCCAATGACACAAACACACCTATTTGATGCACAAGATTGGTTAAAAACCGTAATTGGACAAGAATTAGCTTAAGGAGGACAAAAATGACCTAAATGTTCGTCCAATAACACAAACGCACCTATTGGATGCACAAGATTTGTTAAAAACCCTAATTGGACAAGAATACGCCTAGAGAGAACGAAAATGATCTAAATGTTCCATTGAACTAATTGGATGCACAAGATTGGTTAAAAACCCTAATTAGACCAGAATAAGTCAAGGGATGTCGAAAAATACCTAAATATTCTTCCAATGATACAAACACACCAATTTGATTCACAAGATTGGTTAAAAACCCTAATTGGACAAGAATTAGCTTAGGGAGGACGAAAATGACCTAAATGTTCATCCAATGACACAAACACACCTATTGGTTGCACAAGATTGGTTAAAATCCCTAATTGGACAAGAATAAGCCTAAGGAGGACGAAAATGACATAAATGTTCATCCAATGACACAAACACGCCTATTGGATGCACAAGATTGGTTAAAAACCCTAATTGGATAAGAATTAGCCTAGGGAGGACGAAAATGACCAAAATGTTCATCCAATGACAAAACACACCTATTGGATGCACAAGATTGGTTAAAACACCTAATTGGACAAGAATAACCTAGGGAGGACGAAAGAGACCTAAATGTTTATCAAATGACACAAAAACTCCTATTGTTTGCACAAGATTGGTTAAAAACCCTAATTCGACATGAATTAGCCTAGGGAGGACGAAAATGACAAAAAATTTCATCTAATGAGAGAAACACATCTATTGGATGCGCAAGATTGGTTCAAAACCTTCACACAAACGAACGTATCGGATACACAAGATTGGTTAAAAACCCTAATTGGACAAGAATAAGCCTAACGAGGACGAAAGTGACCAAAATGTTCATCCAGTGACACAAACACACCTATTTGATGCACAAGATTGGTGAAAAACCGTAATTGGACAAGAATTAGCTTATGGAGGACAAAAATGACCTAAATGTTCATCCAATGACACAAACGCATCTATTGGTTGCACAAGATTTGTTAAAAACCCTAATTGGACAAGAATAAGCCTAGGGAGAACGAAAAGGACCTAAATGTTCAATTGAACTAATTGGATGCACAAAATTTGGTTAAAAACCCTAATTGGACCAGAATAAGCCTAGGGAGGTCGAAATAACCTAAATATTCATCCAATGATACAAACACACCAATTTGATTCACAAGATTGGTTAAAAACCCTAATTGGACAAGAATTAGCTTTGGGAGGACGAAAATGACCTAAATGTTCATCCAACGACACAAACACACCTATTGGATGCACAATATTGGTTAAAAACCCTAATTGGATAAGAATTAGCCTAGGGAGGACGAAAATAACCTAAATGTTCATCCAATGACACAAACACACCTATTGGATGCACAAGATTGGTTAAAACACCTAATTGGACAAGAATAACCTAGGGAGGACGAAAGTGACCTAAATGTTTATCAAATGACACAAAAACACCTATTGTTTGCACAAGATTGGTTAAAAAACCTAATTCGACAAGAATAAGACTAGGGAGGAAGAAAATAACCTAAATATTAATCCAATGACAGAAACGAACTTATTGGATGCACAAGATTGGTAAAAAAACTCTAGTGGGACAAGAATTAGCCTAGGGAGGACGAAAATGACAAAAAATTTCATCTAATGAGACAAACACATCTATTGGATGCGCAAGATTGGTTCAAAACCTTCACACAAATGAACGTATCGGATACACAAGATTGGTTAAAAACCTAATTGGACAAGAATAAGCCTAACGAGGACGAAAGTGACCTAAATGTTCGTCCAATGACACAAAAACACCTATTGGATGCACAGGATTGGTTAAAAACCCTCATTCGACAAGAATAAACCTAGGGAGGAAGAAAATAACCTCAATGTTCATCCAATAATACAAACACGCCTTTGGAATGCACAAGATTAGTTAAAAACTCTAATTGGATAAGAAATAGCCTACGGAGGACGAAAATGACCTAAATGTTCATCCAATGACACAAACACGCCTATTGGATGCACAAGATTGGTTAAAAACACTAATCGGACAAGAATAAGCCTAAGGAGGACGAAAATGACCTAAATATTTCTTCAATGACACAAACACACCTATTGGATGCACAAGATTGGTTAAAACACCTAATTGGACAAGAATTAGCCTAGGGAGGACGAAAATGACCAAAATGTTCATCCAATGACACAAACACACCTATTGGATGCACAAGATTGGTTAAAACACCTAATTGGACAAGAATAACCTAGGGAGGACGAAAGTGACCTAAATGTTTATCAAATGACACAAAAACACCTATTGTTTGCACAAGATTGGCTAAAACACCTAATTGGACAAGAATAATACGAGGGAGGAAGAAAATAACCTAAATATTCATCCAATGATAGAAACGAACTTATTGGATGCACAAGATTGGTAAAAAACTCTAATGGGACAAGAATTAGCCTAGTGAGGACGAAAATGACAAAAAATTTCATCTAATGAGACAAACACATCTATTGGATGCGCAAGATTGGTTCAAAACCTTCACACAAACGAACGTATCGGATACACAAGATTTGTTAAAAATCTAATTGGACAAGAATAAGCCTAACGAGGACGAAAGTGACCTAAATGTTCGTCCAATGACACAAAAACACCTATTGGATGCACAGGATTGGTTAAAAACCCTCATTCGACAAGAATAAACCTAGGGAGGAAGAAAATAACCTCAATGTTCATCCAATAATACAAACACGCCTTTGGGATGCACAAGATTAGTTAAAAACTCTAATTGGATAAGAAATAGCCTACGGAGGACGAAAATGACCTAAATGTTCATCCAATGACACAAACACGCCTATTGGATGCACAAGATTGGTTAAAAACACTAATTGGACAAGAATAAGCCTAAGGAGGACGAAAATGACCTAAATATTTCTTCAATGACACAAACACACCTATTGGATGCACTAGATTGGTTAAAACACCTAATTGGACAAGAATTAGCCTAGGGAGGACGAAAATGACCAAAATTTTCATCTAATGAGACAAACATGACCTAGGGAGGACGAAAATGACCTAAATGTTCATCCAATGACACAAACACACCTATTTGATGCACAAGATTGATTAAAAACCGTAATTGGACAAGAATTAGCTTTTGGAAGAAAAAAATGACCTAAATGTTCATCCAATGACACAAACGCACCTATTGGAAGCACAAGATTTTTTAAAAACCCTAATTTGACAAGAATATGCCTAGAGAGAACGAAAATGACCTAAATATTCAATTGAACTAATTGGATGCACAAGATTGGTTAAAAACCCGAATTGGACAAGAATGAGTCTAGGGAGGACGAAAATGACCTAAATGTTCCTCCAATGACACAAACACACCTATTTGATTCATAAGATTGGTTAAAAATCGTAATTGGGCAAGAATTAGCTTATGGAGGACAGCAATAACTAAATGTTCATCCAATGACACAAACGTATCTATTGGATGCACAAGATTTGTCAAAAACCCTAATTGGACAAGAATAAGCCTAGGGAGAACGAAAATGACCAAAATGTTTCATTGAACTAATTGGATGCACAAGATTGTTTAAAAACCCTAATTGGACCAGAATAAGTCTAGGGATGTCGAAAAAAACCTAAATATTCTTCCAATGATACAAACACACCATTTTGATTCACAAGATTGGTTAAAAACCCTAATTGGACAAGAATTAGCTTAGGGAGGACGAAAATGACCTAAATGGTCATCCAATGACACAAACACACCTATTGGTTGCACAAGATTGGTTAAAATCCCTAATTGGACAAGAATAAGCCTAGGGAGGACGAAAACGACATAAATGTTCATCCAATGACACAAACACGCCTATTGGATGCACAAGATTGGTTAAAAACCCTAATTGGATAAGAATTAGCCTAGGGAGGACGAAAATGACCAAAATATTCATCCAATGACACAAACACACCTATTGGATGCACAAGATTCGTTAAAACACCTAATTGGACAAGAATAACCTAGGGAGGACGAAAGTGACCTAAATGTTTATCAGATGACACAAAAACACCTATTGTTTGCACAAGATTGGTTAAAACACCTAATTGGACAAGAATAATACTAGGGAGGAAGAAAATAACCTAAATATTCATCCAATGATAGGAACGAACTTATTGGATGCAAAAGATTGGTAAAAAACTCTAATGGGACAAGAATTAGCCTAGGGAGGACGAAAATGACAAAAAAAATTATCTAATGAGACAAACACATCTATTGGATGCGCAAGATTGGTTCAAAACCTTCACACAAATGAACGTATCGGATACACAAGATTGGTTAAAAACCTAATTGGACAAGAATAAGCCTAACGAGGACGAAAGTGACCTAAATGTTCGTCCAATGACACAAAAACACCTATTGGATGCACAGGATTGGTTAAAAACCCTCATTCGACAAGAATAAACCTAGGGAGGAAGAAAATAACCTCAATGTTCATCCAATAATACAAACACGCCTTTGGGATGCACAAGATTAGTTAAAAACTCTAATTGGATAAGAAATAGCCTACGGAGGACGAAAATGACCTAAATGTTCATCCAATGACACAAACACGCCTATTGGATGCACAAGATTGGTTAAAAACACTAATCGGACAAGAATAAGCCTAAGGAGGACGAAAATGACCTAAATATTTCTTCAATGACACAAACACACCTATTGGATGCACAAGATTGGTTAAAACACCTAATTGGACAAGAATTAGCCTAGGGAGGACGAAAATGACCAAAATGTTCATCCAATGACACAAACACACCTATTGGATGCACAAGATTGGTTAAAACACCTAATTGGACAAGAATAACCTAGGGAGGACGAAAGTGACCTAAATGTTTATCAAATGACACAAAAACACCTATTGTTTGCACAAGATTGGCTAAAACACCTAATTGGACAAGAATAATACGAGGGAGGAAGAAAATAACCTAAATATTCATCCAATGATAGAAACGAACTTATTGGATGCACAAGATTGGTAAAAAAACTCTAATGGGACAAGAATTAGCCTAGTGAGGACGAAAATGACAAAAAATTTCATCTAATGAGACAAACACATCTATTGGATGCGCAAGATTGGTTCAAAACCTTCACACAAATGAATGTATCGGATACACAAGATTTGTTAAAAATCTAATTGGACAAGAATAAGCCTAACGAGGACGAAAGTGACCTAAATGTTCGTCCAATGACACAAAAACACCTATTGGATGCACAGGATTGGTTAAAAACCCTCATTCGACAAGAATAAACCTAGGGAGGAAGAAAATAACCTCAATGTTCATCCAATAATACAAACACGCCTTTGGGATGCACAAGATTAGTTAAAAACTCTAATTGGATAAGAAATAGCCTACGGAGGACGAAAATGACCTAAATGTTCATCCAATGACACAAACACGCCTATTGGATGCACAAGATTGGTTAAAAACACTAATTGGACAAGAATAAGCCTAAGGAGGACGAAAATGACCTAAATATTTCTTCAATGACACAAACACACCTATTGGATGCACTAGATTGGTTAAAACACCTAATTGGACAAGAATTAGCCTAGGGAGGACGAAAATGACCAAAATTTTCATCTAATGAGACAAACATGACCTAGGGAGGACGAAAATGACCTAAATGTTCATCCAATGACACAAACACACCTATTTGATGCACAAGATTGATTAAAAACCGTAATTGGACAAGAATTAGCTTTTGGAGGAAAAAAATGACCTAAATGTTCATCCAATGACACAAACGCACCTATTGGAAGCACAAGATTTTTTAAAAACCCTAATTTGACAAGAATATGCCTAGAGAGAACGAAAATGACCTAAATATTCAATTGAACTAATTGGATGCACAAGATTGGTTAAAAACCCGAATTGGACAAGAATGAGTCTAGGGAGGACGAAAATGACCTAAATGTTCCTCCAATGACACAAACACACCTATTTGATTCATAAGATTGGTTAAAAATCGTAATTGGACAAGAATTAGCTTATGGAGGACAGCAATAACTAAATGTTCATCCAATGACACAAACGTATCTATTGGATGCACAAGATTTGTCAAAAACCCTAATTGGACAAGAATAAGCCTAGGGAGAACGAAAATGACCAAAATGTTTCATTGAACTAATTGGATGCACAAGATTGTTTAAAAACCCTAATTGGACCAGAATAAGTCTAGGGATGTCGAAAAAAACCTAAATATTCTTCCAATGATACAAACACACCATTTTGATTCACAAGATTGGTTAAAAACCCTAATTGGACAAGAATTAGCTTAGGGAGGACGAAAATGACCTAAATGGTCATCCAATGACACAAACACACCTATTGGTTGCACAAGATTGGTTAAAATCCCTAATTGGACAAGAATAAGCCTAGGGAGGACGAAAACGACATAAATGTTCATCCAATGACACAAACACGCCTATTGGATGCACAAGATTGGTTAAAAACCCTAATTGGATAAGAATTAGCCTAGGGAGGACGAAAATGACCAAAATATTCATCCAATGACACAAACACACCTATTGGATGCACAAGATTCGTTAAAACACCTAATTGGACAAGAATAACCTAGGGAGGACGAAAGTGACCTAAATGTTTATCAGATGACACAAAAACACCTATTGTTTGCACAAGATTGGTTAAAACACCTAATTGGACAAGAATAATACTAGGGAGGAAGAAAATAACCTAAATATTCATCCAATGATAGGAACGAACTTATTGGATGCAAAAGATTGGTAAAAAACTCTAATGGGACAAGAATTAGCCTAGGGAGGACGAAAATGACAAAAAAAATTATCTAATGAGACAAACACATCTATTGGATGCGCAAGATTGGTTCAAAACCTTCACACAAACGAACGTATCGGATACACAAGATTGGTTAAAAATCTAATTGGACAAGAATAAGCCTAACGAGGACGAAAGTGACCTAAATGTTCGTCCAATGACACAAAAACACCTATTGGATGCACAGGATTGGTTAAAAACCCTAATTCGACAAGAATAAACCTAGGGAGGAAGAAAATAACCTCAATGTTCATCCAATAATACAAACACGCCTTTGGGATGCACAAGATTAGTTAAAAACTCTAATTGGATAAGAAATAGCCTACGGAGGACGAAAATGACCTAAATGTTCATCCAATGACACAAACACGCCTATTGGATACACAAGATTGGTTAAAAACACTAATTGGACAAGAATAAGCCTAAGGAGGACGAAAATGACCTAAATATTTCTTCAATGACACAAACACACCTATTGGATGCACAAGATTGGTTAAAACACCTAATTGGACAAGAATTAGTCTAGGGAGGACGAAAATGACCAAAATTTTCATCTAATGGGACAAACATGACCTAGGGAGGATGAAAATGACCTAAATGTTCATCCAATGACACAAACACACCTATTTGATGCACAAGATTGATTAAAAACCGTAATTGGACAAGAATTAGCTTTTGGAGGACAAAAATGACCTAAATGTTCATCCAATGACACAAACGCACCTATTGGAAGCACAAGATTTGTTAAAAACCCTAATTGGACAAGAATATGCCTAGAGAGAACGAAAATGACCTAAATATTCAATTGAACTAATTGGATGCACAAGATTGGTTAAAAACCCGAATTGGACAAGAATGAGTCTAGAGAGGACGAAAATGACCTAAATGTGCCTCCAATGACACAAACACACCTATTTGATTCATAAGATTGGTTAAAAATCGTAATTGGACAAGAATTAGCTTATGGAGGACAATAATGACCTAAATGTTCATCCAATGACACAAACGTATCTATTGGATGCACAAGATTTGTCAAAAACCCTAATTGGACAAGAATAAGCCTAGGGAGAACGAAAATGACCAAAATGTTTCATTGAACTAATTGGATGCACAAGATTGGTTAAAAACCCTAATTGGACCAGAATAAGTCTAGGGATGTCGAAAAAAACCTAAATATTCTTCCAATGATACAAACACACCATTTTGATTCACAAGATTGGTTAAAAACCCTAATTGGACAAGAATTAGCTTAGGGAGGACGAAAATGACCTAAATGTTCATCCAATGACAAAAACACACCTATTGGTTGCACAAGATTGGTTAAAATCCCTAATTGGACAAGAATAAGCCTAAGGAGGACGAAAATGACATAAATGTTCATCCAATGACACAAACACGCCTATTGGATGCAAAAGCTTGGTTAAAAACCCTTATTGGACAAGAATTAGCCTAGGGAGGGCGAAAATGACCTAAATGTTCATCCAATGACACAAAACACCTATTGGATGCACAAGATTGGTTAAAAACCCTAATTCAAAAAGATTAAGCCTAAGGAGGAAGAAAATGACCAGAATGATCATCCAATGACACAAACACACCTATTTGATGCACAAGATTGGTTAAAAACCGTAATTGGATAAGAGTTAGGTTATGGAGGACAAAAATGACCTAAATGTTCATCCAATATCACAAACGCACCTATTGGATGCACAAGATTTGTTAAAAACCCTAATTGGACAAGAATACGCCTAGAGAGAACGAAAATGACCTAAATGTTCAATTGAACTAATTGGATGCACAAGATTGGTTAAAAACCTGAATTGGACTAGAATGAGCCTAGGGAGGACGAAAATGACCTAAATGTTCATCCAATGACACAAACACACCTATTTGATGCACAAGATTGGTTAAAAACCGTAATTGGACAAGAATTAGCTTATGGAGGACAAAAATGACCTAAATGTTCATCCAATGGCACAAACGCACCTATTGGATGCACAAGATTTGTTAAAAACCCTAATTGGACAAGAATAAGCCTAGGGAGAACGAAAATGACCTAAATGTTCAATTGAACTAATTGGATGCACAAGATTGGTTAAAAACCCTAATTGGACCAGAATAAGCCTAGGGAGGTCGAAAATAACCTAAATATTCATCCAATGATACAAACACACCAATTTGATTCACAAGATTGGTTAAAAACCCTAATTGGACAAGAATTTGCTTAGGGATGACGAAAATTTCCTAAATGTTCATCCAATGACACAAACACAACTATTGGTTGCACAAGATTGGTTAAAAACCCTAATTGGACAAGAATAATAAGCCTAGGAAGGATGAAAAAGACCTAAATGTTCATCCAATGACACAAAAACACCTATTGGATGCACAAGATTGGATAAAAACCCTAATTCAACAAGAGTAAGCCTAAGGAGGAAGAAAATGACCTGAATGATCATCCAATGACACAAACACACCTATTTGATGCACAAGATTGGTTAAAAACCGTAATTGGACAAGAATTAGCTTTTGGAGGACAAAAATGACCTAAATGTTCATCCAATGACACAAATGCACCTATTGGAAGCACAAGATTTGTTAAAAACCCTAATTGGACAAGAATACGCCTTGAGAGAACGAAAATGACCTAAATGTTCAATTGAACTAATTGGATGAACAAGATTGGTTAAAAACCCGAATTGGACAAGAATGAGCCTAGGGAGGACGAAAATGACCTAAATGTTCATCCAATGACACAAACACACCTATTTGATGCGCAAGATTGGTTAAAAACCCTAATTGGACAAGGATTAGCTTATGGAGGGCAAAAATGACCTAAATGTTCATCCAATGACACAAACGCACCTGTTGGATGCACAAGATTTGTTAAAAACCCTAATTGGACAAGAATAAGCCTTGGGAGAACGAAAATGACCTAAATGTTCAATTGAACTAATTGGATGCACAAGATTGGTTAAAAACCCTAATTAGACCAGAATAAGCCTAGGGAGGTCGAAAATAACCTAAATATTCATCCAATGATACACACACACGAATTTGATTCACAAGATTGGTTAAAAACCATAATAGGACAAGAATTAGCCTAGGGAGGACGAAAATGACCTAAATATTCATCCAATGACACAAACACTCCTATTTGATGCACAAGATTGGTGAAAAACCCTTATTGGACAAGAATTATATAAGTGAACAAGGAGAGTATCATAAATAGAAATTAAGTCATAACATCAAAAAAGTTAATACATAACACGTCGTAATTAGAACAATACAAAATACACCATAATCCAAATGAGAAACGAGTTCATAACATATTAAAATAGAACCTCAAATTTTATTTGCGATAATTCATCTTTGTTTATGCCACATTCTCTAATATTTGGCAACACAAAAAAATATTATGATGTGGCATATTTCAAAGCACACTATTTTTTTTTCTTTTCATTATCTACTTTCATTCTATTTTATTTCTCCAATATGTATCGCAAACGTTTTCACTTGTTCATCCAACTACAATTACAATGCAAGTTCGACTACATACACACATTTAATTTATCACTCAATGATTCATCAATACATTTAAAGACTTTAATTGTTCATCAAAACTTTTATTTCCATAACTTATACTAAAAAAAACAAATCAGCCAATATCTTCAAAGTATCACAATGTAAGTTTGACTACATACAAACATCATAAAGATCTATTTTATATTTTTCAGCCACTCTCCCACACATTCTCAATTTCAGTTTAAGCAATGATAATGACATTATGAAATGTATCCAAGCTACACATATTTGTGTAAACATTCTCAGTTCATAGAAACTTCAATAATATTGTTTTTTTGTTGTCAATAATTGTTCAAGATCATATATAACTATTATTGCATAAGATGTTAATATTTTTCACTACTATGTTGAATGCGTATCTCGTAGTTTATTTTGTTTCGTTTTTATAATTTAAAAAACATAAATCATAATCGAAACAACAATAAAAACGAATAATATTAAATATTTGGAAATAAATAACTTTTAACTATTTTACCATTCACTCGAAATTTTTTATGTCTTAAATATCGACAAACTTTTCTTGCCTATTAAAAATGTCAAAAAGTACATAAATTTATGAATATAATGTTTCAAATCTAATATGAATTATATAAATAGAAATGTTATTTAAACATACTATTAAACACATATATAAACACATATACCATATACGTAAACAAATATAAATAGGTATACATACTTAGGGACATTTTAGTCATTTTAATGATTTTTATTCCATTCTTGGGAACCCTATCTTTATCTTTCTATCTTCTCTCTCTCTTCTTTATCTTATCTGTTTCTCCATCTTCTTCTCCACCATTCCATCGTTCTGTCAATCTTATGTCATTTTCTTCGTTTGCCCTGTTTAGCCAATCTTTTGTCGTTTTCTTCGTTTGCTCCATATTCGATTTGTGCACTCGGTTTTGGTTTCACTTGTTGGGATTTTCATTGTAAGTTTACTTTTCCATATCATTAGGGTATTTAGTTATTGATTTAGGGTTTCTATTTTAGCTTATTTGTTTAGGACTTTTTGATTTTTAGGGTTTCTATTTTTGACTTCTATGTTTCTATTTTTGTCTTTGTCGTTTCTGTTAGACATATGTTCGTTTTTGATATTATTGACAAACATACATCATGAAATAAATCTGACATTCTGAACTGAGAAAATTTTCAGGAACAACAACTCAATCCTACAAACTTGAGACAATTGCTTTGAACTCAAGAAATCAACAAAAGCTTGAAGATCCATAAGCAAATCGATTAGTAAAATCGATTTTGTAATAGGGTTGAATGATATTATGCAGTCTGGGATAAATCAATCGATTGGCAAAATCGATTTGCACATCTTCTGAAAAAAAATCAAACAGGCTATCAATCGATTAGGCAAATCGATTGGTACATTTATTAGAAAATAAATTGTGCAAGTCAGAGAGCCAGTTTGCCGCTAATCGATTAGGCAGATCGATTTTTAAATCACCAAGACTGAACTGATTGCTCACATCGATTAGACAAATCGATTGGTATGTTTACTGAAAGTAAAATGTGCAAGTCAGTGGCATGCCTTGCAAGCTAATCGATTTGGAAAATCGATTGATCCAATCACATCTTTATTTTTTGTTTGTCTACATCGATTGACACAATCGAGTGTGAATGTCCCAAAGCCAAACCAATGATTAATAAAGCGATTAGGCAAATCGACTTACTAAAATAAGTTTCAAAATAACCTTGGTCTGGAACATACACAGTAGATTAGCACAATCTACTGATTTACTTCTTTTGAAATATGTTTGGCATCAATCGACTTGGTAAATCGATTGAATGAACCAACTGATGAAATGGTCTTCAGACTTAAGTCTACAATCGGTTAGGCAAATCGATTTGTAAAAATCACTGTGTCCCTGGAACTAGTGAAATCGATTAACTAAAGCGATTGGTACAAAAAGTTTTAGAAACAGAGATGACTGAAATGTTTGAATCGATTAAGTACATCGATTGTTTTGATCTCGTTGTTGGATTAAAACACCCCAAGTCGATTATGAACATCGATTCAGATATGAACATTCATCCAAGTCTGAAGAACTCATTTAAAATAATCGATTAGTTAAATCGATTAGTATATGCAGTTTCAAGATTCAAGAAAAACAAGATTCGCGAAATCGATTTGATAAATCGATTAGTGTGCTTTATAACTTTAATGAATTGATTGGCCAAATCGATTCATGTGTTGTTTTTCCTGAAACTATATAAACTGTTTTCATACTCTTCTTCTCATAATCTCATAACATCAATAACGTTTTACAACTTCATAACTGATGATAACAATCATATACCACAAACTCTTTCTCAACTGATATTACTTTGAACATCCTTTTTCAGCCATGAACAATTAACATTTGTGATCAATGAGGATTGAAAAAGACTGAATTGAGAAAGATTGCTTTGAGAAGAAGGAAGATCAAGAACTTTGTATAATTACTCTGTTTCAATTTCTGTAAATCATTTTCTGTAACCAAATTACTTTGAGAAAATCCAGTTGTTACTGGTGGTGTTCTTCGGGGTTGAGGGCTGTCAACAAGAAGACACTTGACTGGATTCTTGGTAGAGTTTATGGGATTTAAACTCGGGAATTCAGGGAGGGATTAAGATTGAGGCAAGGCGCTGTGTAAAATCTGTAAACTGATTCTAAGAAGTTCTATTGGAAAGGCTAAGATCTAGTTGGATCTTAGGACTGGATGTAGGTCGTCACGAGACAGCTGAACCAGTATAAAAATCTGCGTACACTTTTCTTTCCCTTATCTCGTTTAAATTTCTGCAATTATTATGTTTTTGATATTGATTGAATGCATCATAAAGATTCTATGTTAAGTGACTTTGCATGATTAATTGTCTTAACATGATTGCATGAAAATCAACATCTTGAATAATAATTGTTTCTGATGCATTTCTCCATATATACCATGATCCATATTGTTTGACATTCATTAGAATTGATTATTAGGGACCTTGTTTAATCTTGTGTTTAGTAAATTTCGAATTTATTAAACTGTTGCGCATATTGTTAGAATAGGCATTATTCTGCATAATTCTTCCGCAAATCAGAGGTCATATCCCCCAACAGTTTCAAATACATTATTATTATTTTTATTATTATTATTATTAGTATTATTATACCTTCAAGGTAAATTGCTAGTTTTTGAATGTTGGTATTTATTTTTATACAATTTTGATGCTATAAGACATAGCACCGACAAATGAAAAAAATGTAAGGAATTTATAAATTAGTTGTATTTGTATTGTTGCAATTTATTTATCAATATTAACCATATATTCATACTTTTCAAATACGTGCGAGACATGCATGTTTACCAAATTTGTTGCATGAAATCAACACTTCATTTGACAAATGCACATCGAACTCAAATTATGACAACTCCATTCAAATGGGGGATTTAGGATTAGAGGTAGGATAGTTAATTTTACTCAAAATGACGTATGTTTAGCTATAGGGCTACCAATAGTAGGTGAGTCTACCAATAGTAGGTGAGTCTTT
Organism: Cicer bijugum; assembly: GCA_037974875.1. NCBI lineage: Eukaryota > Viridiplantae > Streptophyta > Magnoliopsida > Fabales > Fabaceae > Cicer > Cicer bijugum. The sequence goes on from JBBPBT010001132.1 coordinate 2,245,642, forward strand.
GAAAGAATATGAAAATGAGGAATGTGATACATTGCAGTTGTTTAGAGGAAAAGAAGTAACTTGTGAAATGATTGGTGTGTTGCTTCACATGTATCGCATGCATAAAGTCAATTTTTGTAGATTTTATATACTCCTCGCCTTTGGCGAATTCTATTTTCCCCAATTAGGAAATCGAGTAAATACTTGATGATTTAGAGTCTCTACATAGCAACAATTGGGGTGTTGCGGTGTATAATGTCTTAGTTGAAAGTTTAAGTAGGATTGAAATTGTGTTGAAAGAGGGAAATTCACTAACCTAGTTGTTAATCAGATTAACCATGTTTCTTTAAGCCATTAACCCGATTTATATTTTGTCTAATAAGAATGACCAAACATTATGTTAAAATCCATCAACCAAGTTGTGCAAGGAATTAACTATATTGTTTTAAGTCATTAACCAGATTTATATCTTGTTTGATTAGAATGCCCAAGTTTTCAGTTCGAATTCATTAACGAAGTTGTTACAACATTAACCATGTTCCTTTACGCCATTAACCCGATTTATATTTTGTCTAATAAGAATGACCAAACATTATGTTAAAATCCATTAACCAAGTTGTGCAAGGAATTAACCATATTGTTTTAAGTCATTAACCAGATTTATTTCTTGTTTGATTAGAATGCCCAAGTTTTCATTTCGAATTCATTAACCAAGTTGTTCACAACATTAACCATGTTCCTTTACGCCATTAACCCGATTTATATTTTGTCTGATAAGAATGACCAAACATTATGTTAAAATCCATTAACCAAATGATTCACAACATTAACCATGTTTATGATAAGAATGACGAAACATTCTATTAAAATCCATTAATGAAAAAAAAAGTGACAAATGTGATAAACCACATATATGAATATCATACAATCCATTTACTTGACTGTTTGTTGCAACAAAATGTCCAATAAAAAATCGATAAAATATTTACATTTTATCACATAGTTGTGTTGAATTGTGACAAAAGATCCAAGAATAATGTATTACCTCCAACCTGAACAACAACATACAATAAGTTAGCACAATCTTACAAATAAAAATATAACCATCTTACATATAATAATACAACCACACACTCATTCATAAATTCAAATACGAACCAATTAATATGTTACTTTCGATAGCTTCAATAGATGATTCTATGCAGATGATTTCTCACTATTTCAGTATTGTTCTCCTACAAATTTCAATAAACAAAAGAGAAATATTTTAATTTAATATGTACATGATGGATACAAAATTTTTGGACGAAAAAAACTTACAAAGGTAGTCTCTCTGTTATCGCGTTGATTGGTTTGCTTTCTTCACCTTTTTACGATTTTTTCGACTACAGATATTTTTCTTTTTGATGGAGGACGACCTTTACGCTTGACCCACAAAAGACTGTGAATTTCATTTTCATTGTTTGGACTTGAAGCATCAATAGAACTTCTTTTGACCCTATTAATTGTAGTATCCACGGTGGACACATTAGAATTAAATTGATGTAATATTTCATGGAGTGCCTTAGTCGCATCTTCAGACTCTGCAGCTACTTCAGCAACTTCATAGAAATGCTTGCACAATTTGTCAAACCTGTCCGTTTGTGGCTACAATTCTTTCACACTATAACTGCTCTTAATATATGAATGTTTCCTTTTAATATTTTTCTTCCACTTTATTAAGATATACTTCTCTGACACATTTTTAACTCTCTCTTGAGTACACACAGATAACACATGGCAACACAAAATACCTCTAAACTAAGAAAAGGAGCATTCACAGTTGACATCATTATTTTCTCGATTAAACACAACTTTTAAGACACGTTCTTTTGGTTTGTCTCCAATTGACACTTCCTCCAACACATGGTATGTAGCAAAGGAACCCTCCATGGTATACAAGGAAGTAGCACAATTGATTTTAGATCTAAATTCTGTTTGAACTTCCATAAATTTGGCATGAGTGTATTCACCTTGGAATTGCTTTTCAATTGACGAGTTTGACACACAAGAAATTGTAGTATCCTTCGAATTAAAATCGATGAAAGAACACAATTTTTCTTCAAATGCCTCTTTTGTGACTGTGTCATAAACTGCTTCTTTCAATGCAAACTTAATCTTTTTATATTTACTATATTGACCGAGCTTTTCAAAAAAAAAAATTTCATTATATGCCATAAACACCACCTATGACGAGTTGTAGGAAATACTAACTCAATGGCATTTTTCATAGCCTTGCATTGGTCACTCACAATACCTAGAGGGGCCTTTCCTAGCATACAACGAAGCCATGATTTGAAAAGCCATACAAATAAATTTGTATCTTCACCTAACAACAGTCCACATCCAAGTAACGTTGATTGACCATGGTGATTCACACCAACAAACGCAGCAAAAGGCATGTCATACTTGTTCCTCAAATATGTTGTGTCAAAAGTCACAACATCTCCAAAGGATTCATAAGCAGCTCTACTTCTTGCGTCAGCCCAAAACACATTCCTTACGTGAAAATCATCATCCAAATCTATGTCATAGAAGAAATCTGAATTTTGTTCCCTCATTTGGTAGAAATAGCTTATCAAGGCATTTCCATCACCTTCTTTTCCTATTGCGTGTCGTTCCTTGTTAACATAATTCCTCACATCTCTTTCACAAAATGGTACGTTTTCATGTCCTCCTGCATCTTTAACAAAAGATTGAAATGTCTTGTTGATCCTCGCTCCTGCATCATCATTAATTTGTATTGTTCTCTTTACATGCAAATTCATTTTCTTGTTATCTTTGAACGACCTTTCCTTTGTAGGACTTGTCTCGTGAGTATGATTATGTTCAAAATTTGTAATGTACCACAATCCATCTTTATCCAACTTAATAACAATCTTGGCAGGACAATTATTTACCTTAGTTGGAAGTGTTTTTAACGTACACAAAAAATTTGACACTTTAGACCCCTCTCTTGAGCATGATAAAATTAAGTAGCAGGGCTCCCCATCTTGCCCTTTTCTTGAAATCTAATCTTCCACCCTAAATCCTTTCTCGAAGCATACTCTTCATAAAATGATTTGACTTCTTCTAAGCAAGAAAAACACATCCCTATTGCAGGCTCCCAACAACATGCGTTGTCATAATCATCAAGGTTGTCAACCCTGATACCTTCATCTTCAATAGTACCACAATCCATGAAGTTTCAATTGATAATGCAAATGTCACACAAAAACTACAAAAAATAATTCAATTTGATTATTAACCACCTATTGTACTTCACTAACCAATAATATTTGCACTATTAACCAGAAACAAAAAGTCCGAAAGAACCATAATTTAAGCACTACTGTAGAAGAATAAAAAAGAAATTAGATTTTATTCTCTTTTATTTTATATTATTATGTTTATTTTTATTCTGTCACTATTACTCAATATTACTATTGTTATTTCTTTTCCTATATATACAGCTTAGGGCTGTAGTATTAAAATATGAAAGTATTTTGTCTTTTACTTTCTTCATGGTATCAAGAGCTCTGGTTAGGGTTCTGTAAACCTTTCCACAACCCATTAGGGTTTGGCACTCCAACCAACTGAGCTAAAACTAACGGCAAACAGTACCCCATGGAAGGTAGCCTTCATGGGTAGCGGCGACAACGACGAAGGTTTGGGTAAAAACTCAAAAGTAGTCAACAACGCCGACAATTTAGGCAACACCCCAGGCGGTAGTAACAATGGCCCAGATAGCAGTGGCAGTGGCCCAAGCGGAAATGGCAGCGACACTGGCGGCAATGGCAGCAGCCCAGGCGGCCAAAATGGTTTTTCCAACAACTTTTTTGGCCATGAGGGAACTTCTAATGCCCTCAAGGTTGAAATCCAACAACTAAATGAAAAAAAATTATGTTAAATGGTATGGTTTCCTAACAGGAGAGGTGCAAATGCCTGCCACAACTGATTCGAATTACAAGTTTTGGAAATCTGAGGTGCAAATGCCTGTCATTATTGCTTGGCTGCTTAGTAATATGGAATCAACAATCAATAAACCTTTTATGTTTTTTCCTACTGCGAAGGAAGTTTGGAAGGCTATCAAAGAACCATATTCTGATATTCAGAATTCTTCTCAAATTTTCGATCTCAAATCACGATTGTGGCATACCAAACAAGGAGAGAGAGATTTTAACACCTATTATAATGAGTTAATTAATCGAATGTCATCTAAAGTTTTAGATTTGCGTACACCTGATAGCATTTCAGCAAGTGTACTGAATCGTTGCAAGTAATAATAAAACAGTAGTACCGAGTGTCGAACTCAAGAATTGCGTTTTACTATTGAATTATATTTGATCACTAAAATTGAACAAAAAGGTTCCCAAGTTGATTGAAATAATGTTTGAAATTAACAACAATAATAAAATTGATCTTTTATAATGAGAAAAATGTCAGGGATGAGTTTCACTTCGAATCCAACCTTGGTGTCTAATTTGATCCTAGTTACGGAATTCCTTTATTGAATTATTACCGAATTCTCTTTATTATTCTTGCCCTAATGTCTTAGTGACATAACCTTTAATTCCAAAGTAACCCCTAATTCCTTAGTGGATTTAATATTTGAATTAAGCATTACCGTATAGAAATTCTCTTGTAAACTATTGCTTTGCAACTAATTTAATTGGTTTCATGACCTGCATCTATCCCTAGACTACAAATTCATGAATTTCTCATCTCAAGCATTCGTAAAGTCCACTTCCGTTTCAAAATACAAATCGTAGAACATTTTAATGTTGATCAAGCAATAAAAAGCATTAAGCACAGAGATGAGAAAAACAATTCAATAAACTCATTCATATAACTAGAAATCAAATCAGAAAAATAAGGGTTTCATCTTGTTACACTCATCCCTAACAAATAGGATGACAGAGATACAAAAGATAAGGATTAAAGAAGAATTACAAGAATGATTCAAGGATGATTCTTGATAAAACTGCTTCAATGGCGTTAGAAACGGCCGTCTTTGAGTTTCTATGCTAGGGCACAAGTCTTCCAAGTTCCCAAGAGTCAAAAAAAGATCCCTAAACAGTAAAAGTTTGCGTTTTTACGAATGCTGATGCGCGTCGCGCGCCCCTGGCGCGGCCTTTGCGCTCCGGGCGTGTATTGACAGTACCGAATGGCAGGAAATGCGCCTCAGGCGCGCAGGGCGCGCTCCAGGCGCACAACATCTGTTGTCTAGCGTATTTTGCATTTTTTTCTCATCTTTCGAGTTTGAATTTGGTCTCGGTGTCTTCATGAAAGTTGTAGATATGGATCTTAACTTTCATTTGCACTTGGACTGACTCCAATTGGACATCTAGAACTCCAGATATGGCTGCAATACTCCACATAGGTCATGTTGATTTTTCACCAAAATTCAGCACTGCACTAAAATAAAGTAACAACGTAAAACTACGAAAAATCTCTACTTAATTAAGCAAATAAGAACAAAAATATTTCATTAAATCAAATAACTAAAATCAACAAAATATATCAAATAAATCATTAAATTAACTAATGATTAAAGATAAATAAGACTAAAATCAATAAAAATTATGTATATGATGAAGAGTCATCACAACCCCAAACTTAATCTATTGCTTGTCCCCAAGCAAGAATTAATTTCGAATTTGGTGCAGTTAAAAGCAAACTTAAACTAAATTTTTCAATTCCAATCAAACTCAATTCTCAAAGTTTCAGCTACTACAAAACATCCATCATACTCTATGGTTGCTTACAAAAATAATAAGGTTTGTACACCTTGGCATTCATTTATCAAATTCAACTCTCTCTTCACACAATCTTACCAAAATTTCTCTCAAGTGTTTAGAAGGATTATGAATTTATCACTCAAATCCAAGAGCATGCATCACGCTACCATAGGCTTGAAAATATTCTAGTTAGCAATCACAATGCAGCAAACACATACATTTTTGGAGGACTTTCGGGTTGTAATGGGGCTTAGGTAAGGGTAGGACATTTTGGGATTGTAGGCTTTAATACTTGGAGTTAGGCATATATTTCTAAATTATTCTACCATTTTTTTTCTTCACCTTTTCATTATGGAGATTCTCAAACATTTACAAAAGAACCATGAATATATTATTTATCAAGATATTATTTATCGTTTTTTTTTCTTCTTTTCTTCTTTTTCTTTAATTTTTTTTTTTGTGAGAATCACCACCCCAAACTTAAAAGGTTGCTATCCCATGAGCAAACCCAAACTTAGAATTTTATCAAGACAAGACAAAAATTTTCTACCTAACTCTAAGTAAGGCGATGTAATTGAAGTAGGGTTTTTATTTTGTAATGTGGCTAGTAACCGAAATAAAGGGGCAAGGCTCAAAGGGGCTAGCAAAGGATAACATTTTCATAGGGTAGTTAGAAAGGCTCCAACGACCAAATAAAATTGCCTCAATGTATGCATAAATTACAAGGGATGCAAGTCAGAATTAGTGCAAGTTCTGAAGGGATAATACACGTCTGGGTAATCACATAACAAAGAATTTAAGTGTTTAGGCTCAAAAGCTCACAGCTAGGATAATAAGAAAGAGTATGAATTATCTAAATGATTCCAAACATGCCACTACTAAATTTATTTAGTTTTTTTTTAAATACGAGTTAGACTTCAACAACCAGGCAATAATCAACAATGCATGAATTAGTGAAACTTATCGAATTGAGCAATTATATGAGTAAAGAAATATAGTTTAAATTTCAAAATGTCAAACATAAAACTTAAGACCAAATGCCAATTGTTAATAATTCTTCATCATAGTGCACGTTTACACACAATTAGAAAGAAACAAATTCAAATAACAAAAATAAGATTGCAAAAATTAAAATTTACCTTTACCTGTGGTTTGCCTCCCACGAAGCGCTTCTTTAAAGTCATTAGCTTGACATCTCAACTATTGTCAAGGTGGCATGTATGACAGGAAGAACACATCATCCTTCTCACCAAGTGATACATATTTCAAGGGAAGAGGAAATTGCTTGAGTTCAATCAGTGGTGTCTTTTTCTCTGAGGGCTTGTCTTCATTCCCTTTCAACTCCTCCTATCTAGCAGGAAAATGGGGGGAGTAGGATGGTGTTGCTTCTAACATGGCCAAGACCTCTTCCACCTTTTGATATTCACTTTCTTTAACAATGTCTTGGGGTAGGCATAACACTCTTTCTAATGGAAAACTGGATGCTTGATGCTTCATTTCTTCGTTTACTATCGCATCTAAGATCTCAATTCGATTGCACTCTTCTCTTTCTTTTGAATATTCAATGGCTTTTAAAATGTTAAAAGTGACAGTTTCATCATTTACTTTTAAGGTTAAGGTGCCATCTGCCACATCAATCATAGCTCGCCCTGTTGCTAAGAATGGTCTCCCCAAAATCAAAGGAATGTCACAATCCTCATCCATGTCTAGTACCACGAAATCCACTGGAAAAATGAACTTATCCACTTTAACCAACACATCTTCCACCACTCCATAGGGGTGTTTCATCGAGCGATCCGCAAACTGTAACATCAGTTGTGTGTCTTTGACTTTTCCAATTCCCAGTTTGTTTGTATATTGAAAGGGGCATAAGACTTACACTAGCCCCAAGATCACACAAAGCCTTCCCAAAAGTTCTATTTCCAATAGCGCATGGGATTGAAAAACTTCCAAGATCATTGAGCTTCGGTGGCAGCTTCTTCTGTAGTATAGCACTACACTCTTCGGTAAGCATAATTGTTTCACCGCCGACTTTTCATTTTTTCGACATAATCTCCTTCATGAACTTGGCATATGTTGGCATCTGTTCTAGTGCTTCTGCAAAAGGAATGTTAACATGTAATTTTTTAAAAACATCAAGAAACTTACCAAATTGTTTTTCAGTTTCTTCCCTCCTTAATCTTTGAGGGAATGGAAGTCGAATTTCTAGTTTTGGCAGTGGTTCCCTTTTTTGTACCACAGGTTCTTGTTCCTTTTCAAAAGCGATGTGATCCTCAATTGATGTCGGTGTGGCCATTTCCTCTAGGTGGGTTGAAGTCATAGCACTTCTACTTTGTTTGGCTTCAGGTGGAACTTGTTCACTCACCTTGCCACTCCTCATGGTCACTACATTAACATTGTTTCATGGATTCGGAGCTGTGTCGCTAGGAAGATTTCCAGACGTTCTTTGTGCCATTTGTTGAGCAAGTTGACCCACTTGAGTCTCCAGATTTTTTATGGATGCAGAGTGATTTTTCTGGATGGCTATTGACTCTTCAATGAAAGAACTTGTGATTGTCGCGATTTTCTCTATAGCCATGTAACTCTTCTCTATAGCGCTCTCCCAAGTAGCCTTTCTAGGTGGGAATTGGTTTGTTTGAGCTTTTTGTTGACCCTAAGATCAACCTTGTTGATCTACCCAAGAAAAATTTAGATGATTTCTCCAAACAGGGTTGTACGTACTAGAGTAGGGGTTATTATGCCTGTTGTTATTACTCACAAAATTCACCTATTCTATTTCTTCTTCCTCATTGTCATCCAGTGCTTCACAAACTCCAGTTTTATGTGCTCCTCCACAAAGGTTACAACTAGTATGCTTTAGTAATTTGACAGAAGCCACTTGGGGTTGTATATTTAGCGCTACCATCCCCTTCTTTATCTCAGCGGCAATAACATCTTTTATCTGTTTTGAGAGCAACATCCCTTGACCCAACCCAACCTCATAAGCATTCAATTCAAGCATACCACTTTTTGATTTGCTTTCACAGTTTTTTTTTCTAGATCAAAGAAAAGTTCAGTTGAGGACTAGCCTCGCATACAAGGTTAGACAAAGTATGAGTAATGAACAGTTAAAGAAAGATAAATAATTAAGTAAAAATAAAAGAGTTTTAAACCAGAATTCTTTTTTTTATTTAGAAATAAAATAAAAGAAGAAATTTTATTGTAGAGCAAAAATTTTCAATTCAGTAAATAAATTAAATTCAATAGTGATATCACAATCCCCGGCAACGGCGCCAAAAACTTGATAGCGTTTCAGCAAGTGTACTGAATCGTTGTAAGTAATAATAAAACGGTAGTACCGGGTGTCGAACTCAAGAATTGCGTTTTACTATTGAATTATATTTGATTACTAAAATTGAACAAAAAGGTTCCCAAGTTGATTGAAATAATGTTTGAAATTAACAACAATAATAAAATTGATCTTTTATAATGAGAAAAATGTCAGGGATGAGTTTCACTTCGAATCCAACTTTGGTGTCTAATTTGATCCTAGTTACGGAATTCTTTTATTGAATTATTACTGAATTCTCTTTATTATTCTTGCCCTAATGTCTTAGTGACATAACCTTTAATTCCAAAGTAACCCCTAATTCCTTAGTGGATTTAAGATTAGAATTAAGCATTACCATATAGAAATTCTCTTGTAAATTATTGCTTTACAACTGATTTAATTGGTTTCATGACCTGCATCTATCCCTAGACTACAAATTCATGAATTTCTCATCTCAAGCATTCGTAAAGTCCACTTCCGTTTCAAAATACAAATCGTAGAACATTTTAATGTTGATCAAGCAATAAAAAGCATTAAGCACAGAGATGAGAAAAACAATTCAATAAACTCATTCATATAACTAGAAATCAAATTAGAAAAATAAGGGTTTCATCTAGTTACACTCATCCCTAACAAATAGGGTTTAGTTACTCATGATAGAGATACAAAAGATAAGGATTAAAGAAGAATTAAAAGAATGATTCATGGATCATTCTTGATAAAACTGCTTCAATGGCGTTAGAAACGACCGTCTTTGAGTTTCTATGCTAGGGCACAAGTCTCCCAAGTTCCCTAGAGTCAAAAAGATCCCTAAACAGTAAAAATTTGCGTTTTTATGAATGCTGATGCGCGATGCGCGCCCTAGGCACGGCCTTTGCGCTCCGGGCGCGTATTGACAGTACCGAATGGCAGGAAATGCGCCTCAAGCGCGCAGGGCACGCTCCAGGCGCACAGCATCTGCTGTCTGGCGTATTTTGCAGTTTTTTCTCATCTTTCGAGTTTGAATTAGGTCCCGTTGTCTTCATGAAAGTTGTAGATATGGATCTTAGCTTTCATTTACACTTAGATTGACTCCAATTGGGCATCTAGAACTCCAGATATGGCTGCAATACTCCACATAGGTCATGTTGATTTTTCACCAAAATTCAGCACTGCACTAAAACAAAGTAACAACGCAAAACAACGAAAAATCTCTACTTAATTAAGAAAATAAGAACAAAAACATTTCATTAAATCAAATAACTAAAATCAATAAAATATATCAAATAAATCATTAAATTAACTAATGATTAAAGATAAATAAGACTAAAATCAATAAAAATTATGCATATGATGAAGAGTCATCAACACCGCTTGATGTTTTTCGAAATTATTTTCCTTTGACTAGTGTCTCTGCTGATTTGCCACTAAAGTTTTTGGTTGCACTGCTTTTATTCATGAACATAAACACCTTGACAAACTCAATCCACGAGCAATAAAATGTGTGTTTACCGGTTACTCTCCAACTTAGAAGCGGTATCGGTGTTTTGAACCAAAATCAAAAAGTATTTTTGTAACCATGGTTGTTACTTTTGTTGAAAATCAACCATATTTTACTGACATTAATCTTCAGGGGGAAATTTTAAGGAAGATTGATCTTTTACTTTTGAAAACATCATTACTTTAAGTGATATAGTGTTATCACAAAATTCTGAGACTTATATTGATGTACCAAAAGAAAATGACCAAGAATCTATATTGGAATTCAATCCACTTATGAATGAGGTTTCGACATATTCGGGGGCGACAATTTCAAATCAAAATCACAATGATAAAATTCTTGATCTCAATAATAATGAAGGACCATCTAAAATTCCACAACATAATGATTCAGATAAAGAGACACAAAGCAGGTTTACTACAATTGACCCTACTTGGAAGGGAAATGTCTTTCACTACAAGAAAAACTTTGAATACCTACGAAAATTTACCCACGGATTTTAGTTTGTAGGTAAATTATGTAATATTCACGGAAAATCCGTGGGTAACGGTGTTTATTAAATAAATTTATTTTGTTGATTGTATTCCACGGTTAATCCGTCGGTGCAATTAAAAAAATCCGTATATAAAGTTAAAAAAAAATGCAGATTGCTAAAATTTCTTCGTATTTTGTTGACCACGGATTATCCATAGGTAAATAATGAGAATAATGTTAATTTGCGATGGATTGTCCGTAGGTAAAATAAAAAATGAATTTTATTAACTATTTTCTTTTTTTTTTCTTTTTACAAAAAAGAAAACTTATGTGAAACTTATGAATACTGTTTCCTATTTTTCTCAAAATAGGTTTTTGTAAAACCCAACTCTCATAACACTCACTCTGAAAACACATCACCCACAGCACAACCCATATCCCTCACAGATCAGAGATCTTCGCTGTCGAACAGAGATATTCGTCGCAGAACAGAGATCTTCGCCGCCGAACAAAGCTATATTGCCGCCACTTCAAAGTGTCATTCCCAGGTTCTCTCATTCTCTTTTTAGTTTTGTCATTCAAGCATGTTCGTTCTCTCTCGGTTCACTTTCTATTTCACTCTCGTTCATCGTTATGTCATTTTCTATCTCTAATTTGTTTGATTTTCATGATTATTTGTTGTGTAATTGAATGTTTATTAATTTATTTGCAAACCCTAACTCATTTGTTCTCTCTTTGTAAGGGGTAGCTCTATTTCAATACAAAACCCTAACTCATTTGTTCTCTCTTTGTAATATGGTTGATTGCTGAATCTTAGTTCCATATTACATATTACATATTACATGGGACTATGTTTCTTGCTCATTTAATTTTGACATTTTACATATGGGACTATGTTTCTATCTTCCATATTTTGATATGCTATGCAAAGTTCATTGATGATGAAGCTGCAAATAATTTGACATGTTATATATATTGTAAATTTATATATCATTATTGTCATGGAGGTTGCGACATAAACTTAGTGAAAAGTTGTATTTGATATTCTATGTACTGTCAGTCATATATCAGATATTAGGCACTCACTGCTCAGTGCAAGTTTTTTGAATTCCATGCTGAGACAAAAGAAAATAAATTTATTTATTTCCCGATATGGGACTTTCCTAGTCTATGTAAAGGAAAGGTGGCAGGCATGCATATGCTTATTCTAATTCAGAAGATGGTGAATTTCAGAGTTTAGATTCTAGATATTTGGTTGTTGTACGAGTTGTCACAATTTGCGGTTGAATTTTCACTGTCGTGTTGTCTTCTTAATTGGCCCTTTTCATTCATTGTGATGAAGTATTTTGTGTATTATCTGTGGCAAATGGAAGCACTATTTAATAATTTCCTATCCATATTGTTGTTTAGATTTTAGATTTTGTTATAACTTATAAGTCATGACATGTGAAATTAATTCTTCTCTCCAACAGGGACAAAGTTTTTTGCAGTATGTGAGCCTGGCACTCAACAAATAAAAAGTTTATTGAAATTCATATATGGATTGTATACGGATTAAGTTCTGAAGAACCCCTTCTATGAGATAGAGATGCCTATTTGATGCGAGCTCTTTGATATCAACCTAACTCAGTCAGTACAAAAGGATCGAGTTGCACTGTTGGGTCAATAAATCGCTGGCCTAGACCTTGTTTTTGTTAATGATTGTCTTGTAAGATGTGCACCGTTTGTAATGCAACGCAATCCTCGACAAATAATTATAGCCGATGACTGTTTTCAACACATAAATGTTCCTCTTGACAGGAGTTCTCAAGTGGTGATCAAAGCCACTAAGAAGCTTTTCGGAAGTATGTTCTTTTGTTGTGTACTTATTTGCAGTTTAATATAATCCCTAACATTTTGGTTATCATTGAACTCTCTTGTCTCAATTTGTGTGCTGGTGTGCGTTTTTCGAATAAGTTGTGCTTATTCTTGGAATTGCATTCTCTTAACTTTTGTTCAATTATTTTCAGAGCAAGTATTGAAGCATAAAAATGTTGAGGATTATATAAGTTCTAAAGTTCCCAGCTTGAAGGCATATAGCCAGAAATCAAATGGTCAACTGAAATCTTCTTCGTTAAAATTACTTGCCAGTATTATGCAACTTCTACAAAGGTTAGTCGGAAGTATCATTATAATTTGCAATTCTTATGGTAAACTTTGAAAGAAAGCAGTGTTTTTTTCAACTTGTCATTTGGTAAAGTTGTTTAACATTCAACAGTTTTGCTTTGTTTTTTATATAATCACATTTAATTATGTCATAACTTCTACTTTCAATTAGTATTCCTCATTTTGGGTTTCCTTGATTTATATTTGCTGGGTATTTTGCAATGTTTCAAAAACCAGACTGGATCAGCCAGTTGAACGGGGAACCAGGGTCTGATATGGTCTAGTTCGTCCATATAAACCTTGGAAACTGGAATAAAATCATTTGAACCCGTGAAAACCCAACATAACTGGTTCGAACTGGTGCCAGTTTCAGAACTGGTCCAAAAAATGTCGATTAAAAATGACTTTTTTTCCTCCTTCGTTTTCTCACTACAGCTGTTTCACTGCAAAATTGCAAGAAAATTTTGAGGTTTCTGATGTAGAGATCGAAAACTCTAAATCTGCTAGAAGTGAGTTGCGTGTTGCTGTAAATTCACTTCATTTTACTCTGCTCTCAATTTTTGTTAATTCATTTTGATTTAAAGTCAATCTTCATGCTGCCTCATTCTAATTTTACCTACATTTTTAAAGCCTTTTTTTTTTACCAGTGGTTTATCATTCTTTCTTTCTTAAAAAAAACTGAAGACTACATTCATGGATAAAGAAAGTGCATAGTGGGAGGATTTTAATGTGATTGTTCAAGAGTTAAAAGCTGTACTGAATTTTAACAAACTTCAGTGAATGGAACATTGTTCATTGTTGTTGTATGGAGTACCAATAATTTTTGTTTCCTTGTTTCTTTATAAAATTAACTAAAAATATATTCACAGACAAGCAAATTATGTGGTGGGAGAATTTTAGTTCATGATTGTTAAAAACTTGTGCTGACATTGGTATTGAATGGGAAGAAACATTTCTAAATATAAGTTACTGAAAATATACTGCACAAAATGCATGCAGATAACTATAGTTGAATATACTAATTCATTTGAAGTTTAATACTTTTTAATATTTCTTAATATATATTCTGATAAAGGAAATATAATTGTTTTGAGTTTAATACATTTTAATGCTCTTATGGACGAAAAAATTCTGGTGATCCCTACTATAACTGATCCTCCTCCAAAATTAGGTGGAAAGGAGTTCCTATCTCAAGATTATCAGAGTCGTGCATTGAGCCTGCTAAATATTGCTAGCATATCAGGTTGCTGTCAGGTAGCGATATCTCACCCTCATGAAACTTGCTTAATGAAATTTGCCACTATTTGTGCAGACATGAATTTGGACAAATGCATCATAAGTGGATGAGCATAGTAAAACCCGAACTTCATCCAGCTGTTTCAGCACAATTGCAAGAAAATTTTGAGGTTTCTGATGTAGAGATTGAAAACTCTAAATCTGTTAGAAGTGAGTTGCGTGTTGCTGTAAATTCACTTTTGAAGGTAATCATTTTACTTTAGGAAAAGTGGAAGAACACTAGGGCCTTTGAATTTGAGGTACCCAACTTAGTGGTAAATTTTTGGTACATTTTTGTGAATTTATTTTGTTGCTTGCAGTTGTTCATTATAGTCTGACCATATCATCTTACATTTTCAGGAAAAGCTTATAATTATGATTGGATTATTAATAGTGGGAATATTAGTTTCAAAGAGGTAGTTTAGGCTATGACATAAGTTTTCGTGTAAATTGTGTATGTTTTGGTTCTGAATACACTTGAATTGATTAGTAATGAAACAAGTGTCAAACACAGAAAACTTGCTTGTTTTTAGAGTAGTATTGTTGTTTAGTTGATGTAAGTGATGAAAGCGCGAATTAGAACTTTTATTTTTTTTTTTTCTAGTTTGATATTTACCCACGGATATGCCATAGGAAACGTTACCGACGAAACATTCGTAGGTAACATTAATTTTCTATAGTTTGACATTACCCATGATATGTTTGTGGGTAACTTAACCATAACATTCCCGTAGATAATATAATTCCTACGAGCAATTTACCTACAGACCCGTGTCCGTAGCTAATTGGTGAGTAATTATTCATTACCCACGGCTATACCGTAAATAAAGTCAAAATATGTCGTAGATAATGAGAGTTTTTCTTGTAGTGTTTGAAAGAAGAAACCATAAACAGAGAAATTAAGGACCCATTCTCCGACCCTTCCAAGATTCTGAACCAATAGATAATCCAACACATCATCTTGATACAGGTAATTCTTCTTCTATTATTAAGAGTCATGTCGAGTATCCAGATATAGACCTTCTTGTTGCAATTAGAAAACCTGTTAGATCATGCACTAAATATCCTTTGTCTAACTATGTGCCATACTCAAAATTGTCTTCATCATTTGCTGTATTTACCTCTAAGGTGTCTACTTTAGAAATTCCAAAAAATATATAGGAGGCTCTAAAAATTCCGAAGTGGAAGGAAGTTGTTCTTGAGGAGATGAGAGCTCTTGAGAAGGGTCGGAGAAAAATTCACTCAGTCGGTTAAAAGGCAAGGATATATGCAGAGACAATCAGACCATACTCTATTCATGAAGTTCTCTAATGTTGGTAAAATTGCAATTCTAATTGTATATGTAGATGATATTATTCTCACAGGAGATGTCATTGTTGAGATGGAAAGATTGAAGAAAAATTTGACAAAAGAATTTGAGATCTAAGATTTAGGCGCGCTTAAATACTTTCTTGGTATGGAAGTTGCTCGCTCAAATAAGAGAATTGTTGTTTCTCAAAGAAAATACATCTTAGATCTCTTGGAAGAAACTGGAATGAGTGGGTGTAGACCAGCAGATACTCCTATGGAATTAAATGTTAAACTTTGGGAGAAAGGCAGTGTTCCTATAGAGATTAGAAGATACCAGATGTTAGTCGGCAAACTTATTTATCTAGCCCACACTAGACCTGGTATCTCTTTCTCTGTGAGTGTTGTAAGTCAATTCATGCATTCTCCGTATGAAGAACACTTGGAGGCAGTTTATCGAATCTTAAGGTACTCGAAATCCAATCCTGGAAAGGGTTTGTACTTCAAGAAAACTAATGACAGAGAAGTCTCTATATTTACAGATGCTGATTGGACAGGATCAATTACTGATAGAAAATCCACCACCGAATATTGTGCCTATGTTTGGGGAAATTTAGTTACTTGGAGAAGTAAGAAACAAGGGGTTGTCGCTCGAAGCAGTGCAGAAGCTGAATTTAGAGCAATGGCTCAAGGAATATGTGAACTTTTATGGATTCGTAAACTCTTGGGAGAACTGAAAATGAAAGTTGACTCACCCTTAAAATTGTTCTATGATAGCAAAGGAACAATAAGCATAGCTCACAACTCTGTACAACATGATAGAACCAAACATATTGAGATTGACCGTCATTTCATAAAAGAAAAAATTGATGCTGGAGTTATATGCCTACCATTTGTGACTTCCAATCAGCAAACTACTGATATCTTGACAAAAAGTTTGACAAGACCCAATTTTGAGCGACTTATAGCCAAGTTGGGCATGACAGATATCTATGTTCCAACTTGAGGGGGGTGTTGAAGAATAAAAAAGAAATTAGATTTTATTCTCTTTTATTTTATATTATTATGTTTATTTTTATTTTGTCACTATTATTCAATATTACTATTATTATTTCTTTTCCTATATAAACAGCTTAGGGTTGTAGTAATAAAACATGAAAGTATTTTTGTCTTTTACTTTCTTCAACTACTAATCACATAATATGAAACTTAATATTTCAAATATAATTAACATCGTTGATTAAAAGTGATGAAACTTAATATTTAGACAAAAATAATTAACATGATTGATTAATAGTTCACAACCTTAATTTTTAGACAAAAATAAGTCATTAACCACCTATGATACTTCATTAACCAATAAAGTTTATATTATTAACCAGAAGCAGAAAAATCAGCTATGAACTCAGAAAACGTGTATTAATAAAAAAAATAAAAAATCGTATATAAGCAAAACAATGTATCAAGTTACCTTGCAAGTGAGGAGATAAAGTTGCTCAAGTTACTTCATAAATTTTTTGATTAAAATCTGCAAATAAATGGAAAAATGAGGAAATGAAAAAAAGGGAAGATGAATGTGTTCAATCTAATAATATCGGCATTTTCAAGTTGAACCAGGACGTAAGGACGTTAAATGTACAACTTTAATAATAAAACGCATAACTATTTAACAAATATATTATTAGAAGTAACACTTCAATAAAACAAAAAAGCTATCCAATTCTATCTTCAAAAAATATTAAAGTCAAGAATTTCATCTCTAAAGATGTAAAATCTTATGAATAATATCACAATTTAATATTTTTTGCATAAATTGTATTAATTAACAATATTTTATCTTTTCTTTTGTACTAAAAGAAACTTAGTTTACATATAATTAATTATTAAAAATATTTAATTATATTCTACTTTAAAATAAAAAATAATAATAATTTTAAATTAAATATAATTATTATTTTATATTCACTAACATATAAAATTTCACCTTGCACGTTAATATCTAGTTTTTTTTTTTATTATTGATTAAATATTATCACACCTCGAATTATAAAACACTACCATCCCATGATGCGCTCGCTGTAACAAAACTTGTAAAGCACTACTAGGAGTACTTCATGTTTTTTCATGTTTTTTTCATCTTCCAATAGTGTAAACCGTTTCTTTCTTATTATTACATATACTTATGTTTTTATTCTCTCAATTATTATTACATATACTTTTGTATATCTCTGTTTTATGACTGAAATAAAACGGGTAAGGAAAGTAACAAGTCATATGTTTAAAAGAGATAAGCATAAATATATTTTTAATTTTTATAAATTATTATGAATAATTTTAAGTTGTTCAAAACTATTGCAGCTACATTCTGACAGATTCGAAGAGAAATCAACGGCCAGAGGGATGCAATGCGAAGTTGCAGAAGTAGAGCTCGAAGCCTCCGACTGGAACCGCCGAGATGCGACTTGAATCGGCTGAAAAGAAAACAACTGAGATGAAAATGGTTGAGAAACGATTTGGATGTTGCAAGTTTGAAGAAGACAATATAGGGTTCATGAGTTAGAGATATGAAAATATAGTGATAAATTGAACTGTACAAGCATAAATTTTTTTTCTTCTGATTTATAAATTGAACTATATATTTAAAATAATTTTTTAATTAAATTTAATTCAAAAAATATTTTAATAATTTTGATTAAAAAAATTTCTCTCAAAAAGTTTTTTTGAAATTTGTTTTCCAAGTAAAAAAATAATGATATTTTTTAGAAAAAAAAATAGAAAATACTTTAAATCATTTTTTTTTGAAAATTTTTTAGAAAATATTTTTGACCTTTTTTTTTGAAAAATAATCAAATATTTTTTCTTGAAAATTTTTTATATCTATTTTTCTCGAAAAAAATCAAAAAAAATTTCTTGAGAAATCACAAAAAAGTTTCTCAAAGAGTTTTTGCCAAAAGAATTTTATTTTATTTTTTAAATAAATAATCAAATTTTTTTATATGTATTTTTCTTAAAAAAAATCATTTTTTTTAAACAATTTCAAAATTCTTTTTTTTAATAAATTTATTTTAATTAAAAATTTATTTAAAATATTAAACTAATTTATATTTATAAATCAACTCAAAAACTACATTAAATTTGATAAGAATGTGATTTTTTAAAATTGAACTAAATAGTTAATATGTTCCAACTCTATTCACTTTTACACGTAAACATCCCTAATTAGAATCCTTTGTTGGTGGGTCAAGTTATAAGTGTCTTTAATATTTTTTTTTAAGAATAAAAGTGTTTTCAATCAAATTATTAAAATTAAATTTATCTAAAAATTAATTTATTTATGTTGGTATATGTCATTTAGATGTGAGTCATTAAAAATTGTTCGACCTGGTGCACCCCAGTCAATCTTCAGTTGGCCTTGTCGGCGTGTATTTGATTGCAATGACTAATTATGTTAACAACCAATTTAATAAAATATTAAAAAAGAAATGTTAATAAGTGCCCATCGACACAGCGTAGAAAAGTATATTAAAAATTTGTATGATTCATATTTTGAATTTATAGAAAGTGTAATTTTTTATAGTTCTCATTTTAGACTTAGACTTATACTTGAACACTATCCTCTAAAGAATTAAATATATAATATAATTCGAACGACTATATGTAATTTAGTGAATTACTCTATGTACTACTTGGGCTCAGAGCTACTGGATTAATAATACTTTTACATGTTTAAAAACAATTAAATCTTTCTTTTAACTATAATTACTGAGTTATTTGATCATTTCATATATATTAAGAAAAATTTATAAATGAAGAAGATAATACTATTTTTATCAAATTATCTTTGTTTGATATAAATGAATCATCAATGTCATCATAAATATATAATATAATATATACATTAAAAATGATATATGTAGTATTAATTGAATAATACAACTAAAAAAAATATAATAAAAATTTAAATGGCAATTTTTTTAGAACTACTTTTTTTAAATAGACCAGTTAATATGCGCCACAGGGAGTATATTTACTGAACTGGACATAAAAAAAATTCAATAGATTTTCATAATTTTGGATACAGAGTTCTTATTGGCATGCTTCTTGGACCAGGGGGACATCATCTTATTAAATTATGGGTCACTTGGTTGTTTTTAGATGTTGCCCATGGGCCATGGGCCATTCGGACCCACAAGTTGTGAGATATCTATTCAGTACATTTCTTTCTTCATTTACCTTGTCGCGCCCGGTTTGTCCGCAAAAAAGGAGTCGCCACCAATTTTGAAAAATTGGATAAAACTTTAAAATAATAATTTTTGAACCAGAAATTCGGATTCGGTCAATTACGAGTAGGGAAGTATTACCACCCTATAACGTCCGTTAAAACAGTTATCCCATAATTAATTGTATACAAACTATTTATTTATTTATTTTTACCCCAAAAAGAATAATAAAAAAAAGAAAAATAAATTATTTACATTAATAAAAGAAAGAAAAAATATTTTTTTATTAATTTAGTTTGACAAGGGAAGACCTTGTACCCACGTATCCCCAGGTGCAATAGGAAAATCAAAACTCACATAGTTCTTAGGTAGAAAATATTTGTGTGTTGACTAATTTTTTTTATTAATATATATATATATATATCAAAATAAATTCACACTATAGTGGTGATAATAATAGTAATAATGATGATAATAATAACATGAGTGACGTGTTGTTTTAATTTGTATATCGTTTTATTTTAAGAAAATACTTTTACTATTTTTGCGTTTTACAAATTGTAAAGGATAAAAATTCAAGAGCAGATCCGCTAGTCGGCGGCATATATGTGGTGCGAACCGACGGCGGTAATAACAAAAGAGTTTAAGATCTAACGCACAAGATAAAAACAAAATAAAGATAATGAATCACAAATTCGATAAAGAAGTAAACAATTATACAACAATCGACTTAATCCTTATTAAATTTGATTGTTAGACTAAAAAAATTTTCTTTTTTATATCATACGTGCATAAAATAGTAAGAAAATAACTCTATAACAACAATAATGTCAAAAAATAGATGATGAGAAAAAGAAAAAAAAAATGGTTTAACGCACTGGAGAATTTTTTTATTAGACCTTGGTTCCAATCTTTCTTCTCTGTTTTTCCCCCTCTCTTCAGTTTCCTTGTCCTCTTATTTATAGTTAGGAATTAGGTTTAATTTTTTAACCCTTTTTTTTAGAAATAATAAATTAAATCAGAATTAATATTTTTTTAAAAAAATTTTTAAATTTTTTTTTTATTTAACTTAACGGAAAGTCAAGAATATGCTTAATATTTATTATTATATTTTTTTTCTACAAATAAAAAAAGAAGAGCTGACAAAATTAGGTGTCAACAGCCTAACTGTTTATTTTTATTATTATTTTTTTAATTATATATTTATTATATTTCATAAAAACTTTAAAAGTGGCGGATAAAATTAGGTGTCTACATACCTCTAATATTTTTAAATACTAAAAAATACACGTTGAAATTAATTAATTTGGACATGTAAAATACATTTATAAATTAATTAATCTAAAATGTTTTTTGAAGGTTTTTGAAAAGATTTTAAAGTAAAAAAGAAACTCTCATCTAGTATATATAGGTTGGAGGAAAACAATAATGTGATATTTGATTTCATATATAGCAAAGGTATTTATTTAGTGTAAAAACTATCTTTGAAACAAAAGTTACTAATTTTAATTTCAAGTTAAAATAAATTTTAAAATAAAATTAATTATACTTCATAACATTCAACGTGCGTTTGCAAACACGGTGCAATTGGTGGTTTTACCGTGAAAACCGCAATGAGACTAAAACTTTAAATTAGTCTCTTTTTATTTAAATATTCTCTTTTTTTTTAAATTACTAAAATATCCCACTTTAAAAAATATATAATAAAATATCATACTTTTATTTTTCCTTCAGGTTGTTCAAGAAAAAAAAAATAGTACAATACGAGGTTGCATCTCGGGAATGCAATTACGCACATAGTTCAAATTTTTTTCCTTCAATTTAATATTTTATTTTATAAAATTAAAAATAATAAAAATATTTAAAAAAAACAAATTACTAATAACAAAATTTATTAAATTGAAAAAAAAATACAGTTGAATAGATATGTAAAAAAAAAATAACGTGTTATGCACGCCATTCTATTTTGTTGATAAATTTATATTATTTTAATAACTTTTTCCTATTTTGCAGATGAATTAGTAACTAAATTTTATTAATAATTTTCTTCAAA
>JBBPBT010001132.1:2267912-2340449 GCA_037974875.1 Cicer bijugum
TTGATCAACTTAATTTTATTTTATTAACAACTCTTGACTATTTTGCAGATAAAATAGTTACTTAATTTTATTAACAATTTTCTCTTATTTTGTAGATAAATTTACAAGTTAATTTTATTTTGTTAACAACTTTTTTTTTCTCCGAATCTAATAAATAATAATATTAATAATAATAATAATAAAAGTAAATTATATTAATAAATGTTCTTGTTAATGCATTTTGTTTGAAAAAACAGAATTAAATTGCTAATTTATCTGTAAAATAGGAGGGAGTTGTAAAAATAATATAAATTTATCTACAAAATATCATTAAGTTTTAAAAATAATATAACACGTTATTTATTTTCACACATATTTTTTTATTCAATTTAATATATTTTATTTGATTTTGTTGGTAGTATTTTTTTAAAAATAATTTTATTATTTTTAATTTATTAAATTAAATATTAAAATGAAGAACAAAAAATTTGAACACCTTGTACATTCTGCATCAATTTTTTTTCCCTTCAAATGGTCGCATCCTGGGGATGCAACGTCCT
Source organism: Cicer bijugum (assembly GCA_037974875.1). NCBI lineage: Eukaryota > Viridiplantae > Streptophyta > Magnoliopsida > Fabales > Fabaceae > Cicer > Cicer bijugum. The sequence goes on from JBBPBT010001132.1 coordinate 2,268,452, forward strand.
ACACAGCAAAAAAAAGTAGAATATTTTAATATATATTTTTTAATTTTGAGTATTTTAGGGACTTAAAAAAAAGGATATTTAAATAATTTATGCCTTATAAGGAGATATAAAAATAATTATAATAAATTTTGATAATTGTTTGTATCTATACAAAGTTAAAATTATTTCTAAAAATTAATATTTTTATAGGGAACATATGGATCCTTAAATTTTATTATTTTTTGCCCTTACTAGAAGTCCTACAAAACCATTAAAATCATATTAACGAGTGCAATAAATCTCATCCAAAAATCTCCTTAAAATTAGAAAATCAAATACACTTTTTCAAGATGTTCCTAACCATAAACAATTTGAAATATAATTCTTCTCAGGTCATAATCCATTCACTAATTTCATAATAATCAAGGTATTGAAATATCAAACACTATGAAATGCTAATCAATAATAAGTTGATCAAACAATTACAAGTGTTAACTAGTAATATTTTTTACTAAGAAGTGCAATTAAAAACGTCGTTTTGAATAACATATTGATCAAATATACTCGGTATTATTCAAATTTTCGTTTATGGAAGTATTATATGTAAAATGATTAAATTGAGTTTGATTAATACCATGATTATTCATTTTGCTTTGGTATTATATAAGATTCATGCAAAACATCTGGGCATGTCAAATCTGTTTGATTCAAATATCCATTTATGGAAAAATCTTTGGTTTTAGCCATAAATGCATTTTGATTAATACCATGATGATCTGATGAGTAATTGGTATTATTCACCTAATTGAAGTCGAGCAAAGCATTTAGGTGTCCTAAATCTATTTGATTCAATGTGGAAGAATTATTTGTGATATGTGAATTATTACCATGATTATCTGTCAAAAAGAGTAACTAATTAATGCAAAATTTATCAAAAACAATAAACAAAAAAGATACAATTCATAATCACAACTAAATAGTATAAGATAATCTGCTAACTCTGAGTGGTTTCAAGTGACTCGAGCTAACGATTGACCATATGCTAGTATGATGATTGTTGTGGTCAGAACACTGAAATGTTGCAAAAGAGGGTGTAGCTTAGTCCATCTAGTTTATCCCATTCTGCACAAATGTTATTGTAAGTTGAAATCTTGAATGCTTCATCATGTGTCGTTTGTTCTACTCCCTCTTGTACATTTGATCCTTTGAATACTTCATCATGGGCCGTTTGTTCTATTCTCTCTTGGACATTTGAGCCATTGTGGAATGATCTTGTATTGAGTAGACCACCTTTATCCGGATAAACCATAATTGACTTGGACTATGGGCCATTTTAAATTTCACAAGTTCTAATGTTTTTTTTTTATAATTAAGTGCAGTTTTTTTTTATGAGTCCTTAAACACTACTGGTCTATTAAACATTGATAAACATTTTTATGTTTTCAATTTTTAATTTTATCCAAATAAATTGTTAATTAATTCTTTCAGTTTTAGACTATTTTTATTTCATTTTTTTCTTGAACATTGAACTTGTAAACTATTCAAATTATAATTTGAACTTAGTCTAATTTAGTCTAACTTTAAAAATGATTATTTATGTTTCAGATTTATTTTGTCACATTTTTACGTTGCGAATAACAACAAAGATTTAAGTTTTAAATTGTACAACATATCAATTTATATTTACAAATAAAATATTAAATTAATCAAAAAAATGTGTTTCACTTCAACCATCAACCTACAAAAACATCAACCTAGAATTAATACCAAATTGAAGAAGTGAAGACCATAGTATATTAATATTCAGGAAACAAAGAAATCTTAATACCAAATTAAAAAGATTCAAAATTAAAAACTATATCAACTTATTATTATCATCATTATCTATGTAATTCCTATTTAGAAAAATTATTTCATCTACTTAGACCTATTAAAAAAATATAAAAAAAAAACATACATTATAAAAATAGGAACATCTTAATGGTGGAAGCAGAAAGCCAAAACCTAAAAACCCTAAATTTTAAACCAAAACACAAAAACCAAACCGAAGGCCATATGTCTTAAGAAATAAGACACCATAACCCTAAAAATAATCCTAAATCTTAAAACAAAACAACGAAAAAATAACCCTAATTTTTGAAACAAAATATAGAAAAACAGTAAGACTTGAACCAAAACCTATATACCCTATGTAATAAGACGCCTTAACCCTAAAAATAACCATCAATAAACATAAAAGACTTAACAATACCGTGTTGATGTGTGATTGTAACCCTTAATTCATTCCATCAAGGTTGTCCGATTACAAATCGCTAATTTTGAAAAGAGAAAAAAGATTGAAAAAAATCACTAAAAAAACAAAGAGTAAGTTTAAAGATGTGAAAATGAGAGACACGGAGAAGAGAAAAAACGAGAGACAAAGATAGAAAAGAAAAAATGAGAGACACAAAGAGAAGATAAGGAGAACCTACCTGAGAACTTGGTTCTCTTTTGAGAGTGAAAATGATGGCTCTCGTGATGGAATGAGTGGTAGTAAGCGGTAGGATGAGAGAAATGAGAATTAAAGTTAGGTTTGTTACTATCACATTTATATAATGGATCATGCTCTCTATTTCTAGTGGCCCAAACTCCATTTATATATATGTGTGTGTGTGTATGTGAGTGGGGTCGGGTTCGGTTATTACTAGTCTAATTTTCACAATCCGAACCCACCCGTATATAACCAATCCAATTCATTTTCCACATCCGTCAACCCGATTCACCTGACATAACCCGCCCGAATGAGTTTTTTAGGCATCGAATTGGTCGGTTTCGGGTGGGCCTACCATTCTTGTCCACCCTCATTGCTGAATGCATGACATCCTTTTGTATTTTTGCTGGAAAAAAAATTAGGATACTCGAAACCTATGATAAGACAATAAATACTGTTAGTCTAGAAATGGCCCTTCTTTATATTAGAATTACTATAATGACATTCGTTGTTAATCTACATTATGTGGTTACAGCGAAGTAACTTTGAGTCGCAATGACCAAGGTTCTCTGAAACTATGACGATGATAACAACAGCGACGACGTCGTCTCCAACATTTATATGCTCATTCCACTCACACAATCATTTGTCCACAAAATCGTCACTCTATCAGCATTCCCAATGGCACATACTAAAACCGATTCACAACCCTTTCAGCTCCACCAATTCGCTCTTCTATGTAAAACCACTCGTTTCCAATTCCAGAACCCACTTGTGCTTCGCTGGTCGCCGAAGACCCACAGTGTCATTCACGCCCTCTTCGTTGAAAGAGAATGATGGCAATCTCAGGAGAGTTCTCCAAATTGGATTGTGGGTTGCTGAGGTTGTCTATGTTTTGTGGCTCTTCTTGCTTCCGTATGCTCCTGTAAGTACTCCTTTTATTGTGCGGCTTCATATTAGCGTGTGTTGGATGTGCTGTCTTGAATTAATATGTTTTAGTTTTATGAGTCATTTGTATTGAAGTCTCATATTGCCGCCATGTTTTCAGAGTGTGGAATGTATATATGTGTCCATCATTTTTTGAGCTTGTTTCTCGTAGTGAGATCCGAACTCATTTAATGTGGGATCAGAGTCGGGTTAAGGACCACAAATTGTTAATTGGACGGACCCACACTAGGTGTGGGGTGGGCATTTAAGTTGTATTCGAGTTTCAAAAGCTAGCTCAAAGGATGGAAGTGTTCAAACACACACATATATACATTTAAACGTCTAGAAACTTTGACAATGTTAGACTCTAATACAACTTCTATAACTCATATATGATGTTCACTTTTCAATTTATAGCCTGATTTCGTCTGTCTTGGTAACCATATTGTTTGAGAATCGAGGTTAGAGTAGTTTATAAATATTCACTCTCTTCTGCCCAGTGAGTGAGAGTGCCTTTTAACTAAGTTAAAAAGGCGAGGGCTCGTAATAGATTCCAAGTTGAGCTTTCATAAAGCCGAACTTTCATAACTAACTGACTTAATTGAGTTAGCAGGATGGTATTCCTATAAATACCAATCCTTGAGTATGCATTGTTAACCTTTTGATAAACGAAATCAGGATAGAATTTTCTTCAGTTTCTGTCTGCATTTTCTCTTTCTTGTCAGTAGCTTAGTTTCTAAAACACGTAATACAGATATCTCATGCAATTGATGCTAGCGGACTTGTGGTCAGAACATTAGAGCTAAAAAAGGCATGGGGCTAGCCTTTAGTCCTAACTAGGGCCTACTCTCACTGTATACCAAAAGTCGTATATTGTTTGAGATTCAAGGCTAAAGATTTTTTATTAACACTCACTCTCCTAAACCCGTTAAGGTGCCTTTTAACTGAAGACAAAACTGCGAGGGGTCATATGACAATACCTAAAAATAAACGGTGCAGCAGATTGCAGACTTGCGGTCCTAACAGTTTCCATGAACTATGAGATATGCAAGCAACAGTAGAAACAAACTGGATAGTGTAGGGGAATTTCTTTTCATTCTGAATTTTCAGCTTCGAATGCCTCATGACACGTTGTTGTGGCCAAGTTGCACTTGTTATTGTGGTGTTATAACAAGTCTTCTCCTGTTAAGCTTAGAATAATGATTCTGACGATGCTGTCATAATCTCATAAATATCTTAATCAAGAGCAGCACTAGTAATCCTCTGGTGCATTTCTTGTGTCAGCATTAGTTCCCACAGGCACAATCAATAATATTAAAATCAGGGGATAGCAAGCACTCCTAAACATCCTAAAAAAGGAGTAATTAGATTGCTGATTTAATAAAGTAGTGAGAGGAATGGAGTTGTTGTGAGAGATTGAGGGTGATCTGTAAATGATAATACATAAGTGGCTGTTTGGAAAGCATGATTCTGAAGTTTGGGGTGGAAGATAAACTTGTAATAGTAAAGATAGGTTAACTTCAACCATATGATAATTTTTGCGTTCAACCTTACTGTTTTGAGAGTGAGAATGGGACAAATTAGTCTTTGAGCGATGCCTTGTTCAGCTCAATGCTTTGAAAAAGGTCGAAATTTATCAGGTCGGTTTGCAAAGATTTAATCTTCCTGTTCTAATGGAATTCTGGTTAGGACCAAAATAGCTTCCTGACAGTGTTTCTTATTTGGTTTAAGAAAATTAATCACTAATGGAAATCTCGGAATTTTGAATTGTTGTATAGTAATGCATATATTTTTTCCTTCTGTTTCTTGATATTATTATTATTTGTGATTTGATATCTGATTATTTCCTTGAATTGTAGGGAGATCCTTTATGGGCCATCAGTTCTGACACAGTCAATTCTCTTGTGGATCTTTCTCTCAATTTCTTTTTCATCTTACCGTTTGTGAATGTTGGTATGTTTTCTTATTGCTCTTTTCACCTAATAAATAATGGTTAAGTTGATTTCATTTGTTTTCCTAACGGATCATTTGATTGTCAGCCAGTGTTGGCGAGTAGCGGCTGTTGTGACGCTATACCATTATCACTATAGCGTATTGAAATTTGATCAAATCGCTATTGTTCCGCAGTACTTTATTTAGTACTAAGTGTTTTCAAATAGACGATATGGCAGCACTATAGTATAACACTGCAGCGTAGTAGAATTTGAACAAATACTTTTCTATGATCCACAATTGACAACATTGTTGTCAGCTAAGAATAATCGACAGGCTTGTGATTTTTATCTTTTCTTCCATTATTTTTATATATGCCGATAAACAGGGTTTTTTTACCATGTTTCATGAGAACACTGTGGTTTTTTGCTTGTTCATGAATTTGAGATAATTACAGAAAAAGTATTCCAAATTTATAGCTTTCTTTGTATTTTTCATCCTCTTTCTTTTGGGGAATATGCTGAGAAATGTGTTGTGTGGTATGACTTCAGATTTAACAGGAGAGTGTGTAGAATAATGCTTATTCTAACAATACTCTAAACAAGTTATCAAATTCAAAATTTGTCACACAAAGATTTATTAAGGTCCCAAAGAATCAATCTTAATGAAAAACAACAATACCAATTATTGTTTAAATGGAGAAGTGCAACAGAAACAATTACTATTCAAGAAATTGATTTACATACAATCATGCTAAGATAACCATTCAAGTGATGTCAATTAACACAGTGTTTTAACAATGCATACAATCAATATCAAACAGATAATAATTGCAGAAATTTAAACGAGATAAGGGAAAGAAAAGTGTACACAGATTTTTATACTGGTTCAGCCACATGTAAGGTAGCCTACATCCAGTCCTAAGATCAAACCCGATCTTAGCCTTTCCAATAGAATGTCGCAGAATCAGTTTACAGAAGTTCCAGCTCCTCGCCTATCAATCTTAAACTATTCTCTCTATTCTATTCTTCTTTCCCTAAATCCCAGAGTTTAAATCCCATAAACTCTTCCAAGATTTCAGTCAAGTGTCTTCTTGTTGATATCCCTCAACCCGGAAGATCACCACCAGTTAAGACTGGATTTCTTGTCTCACTGAATCCCAGAGTTTATCTCAAAACCCTTACAAGATATCAGCCCAACGTCTTCTTGATGAAACCTCTCAATCACAGAAGATCACTACCAGTTAAGACTGGATTTCTCAATGTTAATGGTTACAGAATTTTGTTTACAGAAATTCTAAACAGATGAAATATACAAAGTTCTCAAGTTGTCTTCTTCTCAAAGTAGTCTTTCTCTTTGCAATCTTTTTCAGTCCTTGTTGATCACAAATTGATGAATGTTCATGGCTGAAAAAGAGATGTTCAAAGTCAATTCAATGTGAGAAAGTGATATCAATGTTTCAGTCTTGTGTATGTGTTGTATCAGAATATTAGAATTGTATATGTTGTTACTGTTACATACTAGAAGAGACTGAAAACAATTTATATAGTTTTAGGAAAAACAACACATGAATCGATTTACCCAATCGATTCATTAAAGTTATAAAGCTTGGTCAATCGATTTACCTAATCGATTTCGCGAATCTTGTTTTTCTTGAATCTTGAAACTACATAAACTAATCGATTTACCTAATTGATTATTTAAATGAGTTTTTCAGACTTGAGTAAGTGTTCATGTTGGAATCGATTTGCATAATCGATTTGGAATGTTTTGTTCCAACTTAGATCAAAACAATCGATTGATTCAATCGATTCAACATTTACATAATCGATTTTGCCAAGGATTAAGTCATCTCTGTTGCTAAGACATTTATACCAATCGATTCGGCCAATCGATGTCACTGGTCACAGGGACTCAGTAATTTGCACAAATCGATTTGCCTAATCGATTTAGCTAGTTATAGAGAGTTGGCTAAAACATGTTAATCGATGTGCCCAATCGATTATGAACTTATGTCTGAATAACAGTTTATCAGTTGGTTCATTCAATCGATTTACCAAGTCGATTGATGCCAAACTTGTTACACAAGAAAATGATTCAATGGATTGTGTCAATCGATTTGTGTTTACAGACCAAGTTTATTTTGAAATTTAGTTTATGAAATCGATTTTGCTAATCGATTAGTGAGCAACTGACTTGGCCCTGTAACAATCACAATCGATTGGCTCAATCGATGTGAACACTCAGTTTATACTTATGATTGTAACAATCGATTTGCCAAATCGATTAGCCTACAAAACAGTATGCCACTGACTTGTATAATTGTTTTCAATATAATGGCCAATCGATTTGCATAATCGATTTAAGACAATCAGTTTAGACTTGTGAAAGGATCAATCGATTTGCCAAATCGATTAGCATGTAAAACAGCATGCTACTGACTTGCACACTTAATTTCAATAAATGTGCAAATCGATTTGCCTAATCGATTGCTTGATCACTGAGTTCACATTTTCACACAACCCTATTACAAAATCGATTTATCTAATCGATTTGCTTAGTCAATCTTCAACATTTGTTGATTCCTTGAGTTCCAAGCCATTGCCTCAAGTTTGTAGGGTTGAGATATTGTTCCTGAAATTTTTCTCAGTTCAAAATGTTAGATTTATCACATGATGTATGTTTGTCAATAATATCAAAAAAAACGGACTTATGTCTAACAAAATGTACCCCCAGTTTAGCAATCTCAGTTTAGCAATGTACCCCCAGTTTATTTGATAGGATTCTTTGTTTTGACTCAAAAGTGTTATGATAGAAGGAAAGGATAAAAAGAAGGAGGAGGAATAATTATAGTAGTTTGGTAATTCGAGAGGCTTGATTAAATGAATAGAAGGAAATGGTATACAGTATACCTGCATTACCTAAATAGGAGACTGAAATTGGTCCTTAATAGCATCTGATATTGGCTCAAAACCTTGTGAATTTATAATAATATGTGTACAATTTGAATTCCTTGATTATTGAGATTAAATCAGTTAACTACAGCCTAAGATATTTTTGGTGACCATAGAAAGAAAGTCGGAACACTCCCCCCTTACGTCGGTGTATATATATCCAACAAATGAGTTCACACATGGTATGGGAAGAACTGTTGCTCGATATTCTTCCTCTTCACTCGATCAAGCCACAATGTGCTGCTTCTTGCTCTTTTAACAATAAGATGATAGAACATGCAAATTAAGATCAATTAAGCTGTATATTATTGAAGAAAGTAAAAGACAAAATACTTTCACTTTTTTATTACTACAGGCCTAAGATGTTTATATAAGAAAAGAAGTTAAAATAGTAATATTGAGTAATAATGACATAATCTTAAAATAAAAATGAACAAAATAATATAAAACAAAAGAGAATCAAATCTGATTTCCCTTTATTTTTCAACAGTTATTTATAGAAAAGTGATGAGCTCAATAGCTCTATGATGGTGGAAACGCAAAATGAAAGTTAAAACCAGAGTTCAACAACTCCTAACCAGAGCATTATGCTCCTATCAGAGAGAAACTCTTTGTTGAAACAAGTTAGTACATAATTGAAATGAGGGAATTGAATTCTTTATTGAATTTAAACAAAATGCGAGTTTACAATTCTGTTTGGGGCAGAATTGATAAACGATTACAAGAATTTGAGAGCTTGGTTTCTCCCTTTCCAATATCCACCCAGAAATTTTCTGCCTTCTTTTCTCTAATTTCCTACTTTTATTTGCTTCATAACTGCTCAAAAGCAGCAGTTAATGCCTGATTTACAACTTAAATTGACACAACAACCGCCTAAATAAAAAATAACTGCAATATAAATTCAATTCCCATTTAAAATTCTAACTCTTGACCCTCCTCTTATAATATTTAGTTATAAGAGGCCTAACAATACTTCCTCCCAAAGTCCCCTTGTCCTCAAGGTGAAAAGAAGGGAATTGCTCCATAATGGTCTCAACAAGTTCCCATGTTGCTTCAAAATCGGGTAGGTCCTTCCACTAAATCAACACTTCTGCGATGCCACTAGGAGCGTTGCGGACATCTTGTACAATAGCTGGAGTAACTTGCAATTCTAGTTCCTCTAAGAGCATAGGTGGAAAAGGTTGAGGGGTAGCTGAAGAAGAGATGGCCTTCTTAAGTAGGGACACATGAAACACTAGATGTATCTTACTCTATGGTGAAAGAGCTAACTCAAACGCAATTGCTCTAATTAATTTTGAAATTTGATATGGTCCATAATAACGAGGGCTTAATTTCTCATTTTTCTTCTTAGCCAAGGACCGCAATCTGTAAGGCGGTAATTTCAAATAAACCCAATCTCCAACCCCTAGTGAAATAGGACGCCTGGACTGATCAACATACTTTTTCATCTGATTATGAGCTGTGACCAAATTGTTTTTTAGATCATGCAACATTTGGTCCCTATCTTTTGTCATGATATTAACTTCTTCAACAACTGAAGGAATAGTAGTCCCTTTTAGGAGATGAGGTGGGTCTCGACCATATAGTGCCTTAAAGGGGGTTATTTTTATAGAGTTGTGATAATCGGTATTAAACCAAAATTATGCGCAACTTAGCTACTTTGGCCATTGTTTGGGCTTAGTGCTTGTGAGGTATCTCAAGTATGTTTCCAAACACCTATTGACTACTTCGGTTTGTCCATCTATTTGAGGATGATAAGCAACGCTAAATTTGAGTCTCGTACCCGCCATTTTGAACAACTCCGACCAAAAATGACTCAAGAAAAATCTTATCTCTGTCAGACACAATAGTAGAGGGGAAGCCATGTAACTTTACTACCTCTTGAAGGAAAATTTCAGCAACATCTTTTGCAGTGAAAGGATGGCTAAGTGCTAGAAAATGAGCATTTTAGTCAATCTGTCCACCATTACAAGAATAACATTTTTTACCTTGAACGTTTGGTAATCCTTCAATGAAATCCATAGATATATCAACCCAAACCTGATTGGGTATAGGTAGTGGTTGAAGAAGGCCTGCAGGAGACAAAGCTTGATATTTGTTCAATTGACACTTCTCACAATTGGCCACATGCTGTTGGATATCTTTTCTCATGCCCTCCCAATATGCAACCTCAAAAATTCTTTTATAGGTTATGAAAAAGGCAGAATGTCCCTCACTGCTGAGTTGGGAAATTCTTGTAGCAAAATGAGAATCCTTGAAGATCCTATTGGTAACACCTATCTCCCCTTATATAGCAATTTTTTATTTTGAAATGTATAGCCTGGATGAGCATTAAGATCTTGGATTAGATCATGTATCAAATTTTGTAACGTAGGATCTCGATAGTTTCTGACTCCCAATCTTCCACCTCTACAAAGTGAACTGAGGACAAAGCTGCAAATGACATCTTTTTAGAAAGTGCATTAGCTACACCATTTTCTTTTCCATGCCTATAATGGATTTCAAAGTCTAGTCCCATGAGTTTTGAAATCCACCTGAAATATTCTTCACCCATTACTGGTTGTTCTGTTAGAAATTTTAGGCTTTTCTGATAGGTGATGATGACAAAATGCCTTCTTAGCAGATCATGTCGCCACTTTTGAACAACCATCACAATAGCTATCAACTCTCTTTCATAAACTGCCTTAGATTGTGCTCTGTTTGATAATGTTTGGCTAAGAAAAGCCACTGGTCTCCCCTCCTGCAATATAACTGCACCCAAGCCCTTTTTAGATGCATCAGCTTCTATGGTATTAAAATATTATATTAGAATGTAAATAATAAGATTAGATGGAGTGTAAGTATTACGGTCCGTTAGTATTACTATCAATTATGTTTGTTTAATACTCATAGTCTATATAAAGAAATTCCGTTGTGTAGTTGAAATACGCGGGTTATTTAATATGTCTCTCAATACTCTTTGTATTCAACATGGTATCAAGAGCCTATTGAGAGACAACCCTAATTGTCAATTACCCGGTGGACCCACTGTCTACGGTGAATATTTTTTCTTTCTTTTTTGAAAAACCGTGTTCTCAACTCCGATTTCCCCCTCCCTACCTTTGATATACTGATTCCTCAATTTGTGTCCATCTGTTCACACTCTACCGTCACTGTCTTCGACGATTTTTTTTTTGACGAACAACCACTCCAACAACGTCGTACACCCCACATAGGCCAAACCCTTCATTCGATTCATCAGAAACGTCCCCACGCGCCCACACACGCCGCTTGCCTTCACGCGCGCCTCAACTTCATGCTTCCATATTTGACCTCAGTTTTCAGTTTCGAGTTTCCGATATACGAGTTCCAGTTCAAACAACCTTTGTTTTCCAGGTTCCGACGCGTTTTCTGACACTCTTTACTGACCATGACGTTTTAATCTGAAACAAAGAGCATCTCCACCAACTACATCACTTCTCCTCTCTCTGTAGAAAAATTGAATGGATCAAATTATGATAGTTGGGCCGCCGACATCAAACTATGGCTACGTGGTCAAGGTTACGATGACCATCTCACTCAAAACCCTGAAAAGGTGAGTGTGACTGAAACATCCAAAGGGAAACAAATTGATGCTCAGTTGTGTAGTGTCAATAAGTCTACATTCATCCAGATGTTAAATCGACTTTCTGTCCGCATCTCATGTGTGAAACGGTTTGGAGTCAAGCAAACACACTCTATACTAACGACACACAATGTCTTTATGGAGTTTGTCACCGCTTGTTGAATATCATTACTCCGAAGACACTCGATGGCTCTATTTCTTCATATCTTGGCACCGTTCAAGTGAACTTTATGATTTTAATGAGCTTCTCCCTCCTGCTGCAAGTAATCCAGTTGAACAGAAGAAGGAATTGGATCAACGCAACACCTTCTTCATGCTCCTTGCACTCTATGGTCTACCCCAAGAGTACTGTGCAACTTGTGATCACATTTTAGGGTTTGTTACTGTTTCGAATATGTTTACTACCTCAGCGATCCTCCTTCGAGTACCAGCAAAACATCCAGTTGAGCATTCTATTACTTCAGTTCTGGGTGACACTGATGCGTTTGCATATCAGGAACATAATTAGAATTGTTCTCGTGGAGGACCATCCAACTGTCCCCGACAAATGATGAAGATTTTCATTGATGGGTTCAGAGTCATCCGAACTCTAGTTCTTCTACTTCAGTTGCACACACTAGTAACTCATCTGGTTACCTCTCTCACTCATCTTCTCTCGGCCCTTGGGTTCTTGATTTTGGTGCGTCTGATCATGTTACTCGTAATAAAGGTATTTTTTCTTCACTTTCTACATCTGGTGTTTTACCTACTATAACTTCTGCCAATGGCACCCAAACCCGGTCTCAATGAGTTAGCACTGTCCAAATTCTCCCTTTCATCTCAGTTGCATCTGTTCTCTATGTACCTGGATGCCTCTTTAATTTACTTTCAGTTAGTCGATTGACTCGGTCTCATGATTGTATTATTACTTTCACTAATGATAATGTTTCCTTGCAAGACTGGAGTTTGGGATGGACGATTGGCGTCGGATGTGAGTCGCAAGGCCTCTATTTCTTTTCTATATCTTCCAAGACGTGTTTTGCCATAAAGTCTTGTAACACCCCGATTTTCAAAGCGAGAGTGTATTTTTTTTTTCTTTCAAAAGAAATTAAATAAAACAGAGCAAATACATAAGGAAAAGCCTTTGGATACATATTTAAGTCCTTATAATTTACAAGCAGCGGAAAAGTTTTTCAAAATATAAATACAAAGCATGTCATGATGTCAATATTAGTACATGTACATTCTTCCAATTTAAAATAAAAGCAGCCCAAAAGAAAGACATCTTCCTGAATGACAACCTAATCTGATCATTCTATACATCACAAAAAAACGATACGCACTGAGTAATCTCCACGCGCCCCGTGAGATCCTCCTAACATAGCTCCAGTCAGGCACTCCCATCTACATCCCCATCCGCAGGGTACGACTCGGTAGGATTGTCCTGTCTCTCATCTGAGGGCGAAACCCAGATTTCCACAATAGTTGTAAAAGGTCACCAACCGAAATTAACAGTTAACACATAACATTTAAGTTTCAAATGCACAAAATAACTTTTCCATATGCTAAAAGTTCATACAATGCTTACCAAATGAATATGAAATCAAAATAAGTCTCAAATCAATCAAGTAATGAACAACGACCAATTCGTTGATGATTCAATTGAGCAATCAATTATCTAACTCAAAATCAGAATTTCATCTGAGCCAATCGATTTCCTAAAAGTTTTTAGTGAAAACTGAACTCTGGGCTTGAATCAATCAATTGGGGAAATCGATTTACTGAATAATTGAGCCCCTGTGTTAAAGCCAATCGATTGGGCCAATCGATTTCCTGAGAGTTTTTAGTGAAAACTGAACTCTGAACTTACATCAATCGATTGGACAAATCGATTTCGTGAAAGACTGAGCCCCTGTATTGAAGCCAATCGATTGGGCAAATCGATTTAGTGAAAGACTGAGCCCCTGTATTGAAGCCAATCGATTGGGCAAATCGATTTCATGAAAAATGGCTGAGTTCCTGGATGGCCAAATCAATTTAGCCAATTGATTTCTTCATTACATTTTCAAAGTTCAAGAAAACAGGAGACATATCAATCGATTTACCAAATCGATTTCTTAAAGGGTTTTGAAAAACAAGTTACAAAATCGATTGACAAATCGATTTGATCAATTTAGAGAAGTCCCTGTAACTCATCCAATCGATTGGGGAAATCGATTTCCCTGTTTATTCTTCCAAAAATACATAAACTAACTCAATCACATTCATACATAATACCAAATCTTAACATTTAGCAATTCCAACGCGATTACCACGACAAATGGGGTTTTCGAAATAGTTTTACACTGCATCCCATTCACACACAATACAAAACATAACTCTTAGTAAAATCACACAATCACAATGACATCTCAAGTTCAAACACTCAATCATAAACTTGAATCAAACACACTTATACATAATTTCAAAACATAACACTTAGCGAAATCAACACAATCATAAATTTGAATCAACCACGACTCGTGTGCCAAACACCCTAATGCAATGCGTATATGCCAAAATGCATGGACTCGGAATTCCAAACCAAAACCCTCGTCAAAGGGCCGTAAATCATAATTGTACCGCCTATCGCAGACCAAAGTACCAATTACCGAGGTGCCACCTATCACGGGTCTGCACGATTTACTAAAAGCGTAAACCATAAACGTACTGCCTATCACGGGCCCATATCGTTTACCAAGGTGCCACATATCACGAGTCTGCACGGTTTACTACAAGAACGTAAATTGTAAATGTACCGCCTATCACAGGCCAAAGTACTCTTTACCAAGGTGCCACCTATCACGGGTCTGCACAATTTACAAAAAACCGTAAATCGTAAATGTACCGCCTATCACGGGCCATAGTACTATTTACCAAGGTGCCACCTATCACGGGTCTGCACAATTTACGAAAACGTAAATCATAAATGTACCGCCTATCACAGGCCAAAGTACTATTTATCAAGGTGCCACCTATCACGGGTCTGCACGATTTACAAAAAACATGAAAATGCATGAGCGTATACTGACTCCATCCACAACGATCGTTAAGTAAATGCAGATATTAAAAGATTCCCCATTTTTAATACTCATTTACTTAACCAATTTTCACACCAAACATTAAGCAAACAAACATATTAAGAGATTCTCCATTCTTAATATACGTTTGACTTAAACGATTTCCACAACAAAACATTCAGTAAACAAGGCATTAAAAGATTCCCCATTCTTAATACTCATTTAACTGAAACGATTTTCAAAAAACAAACATTAAGTAAACAAGACATTAAGTAAACAAGACATTAAGAGATTCCCCATTCTTAATTCCCATTTAACTTAAACGATTTTCCAAAAACAAACGTTAAGTAACCAAGACATTAAGAGATTCTCCATTCTTAACGCCCAGTTAACTTAAACGATTTTCAAAACAACATTAAGTAACCAAGACATTAAGAGATTCCCCATTCTTAATGCCCAGTTAACTTAAACGATTTTCAAAACATCATTAAGTAACCAAGACATTAAGAGATTCCTCATTCTTAATTCTCGTTTAACTTAGTGGTTTTCAAATTCCACACACAAAACAAACCCAAACATACTTTCACATTCAATACATAATTCACACCAAAACACCTCAAATCATTTTTCCACACAAAACACATCTCAAAATTTTATAATTATCAATTATGAACACGTCGAATACGACGACACAAATCAACACAATAAATTTCATTTATTCAAAATCATACAAAAATGAGGTAAATTCATTTTCCATGAAACATTCATCAATAAAACCCAAACCTAACTCTAAGATTTTACCTATAAAACTTTAGATTCATTTTACCCCAAATCAACACTTTAACCCTAACCAAATCCTTTTCCACACAACCACACATAAGTCCCTAAATGCAAACTAAAAGTTTGGAAGGAGCCCTTACCTTCACTTTAACTTTTTCGTTCGATTACAATACCGTGAGTAAGTCCGGTAAAATCTCCGTTCGCAACGTTGCTTCCAAAGTTGGTCCACTAGCATCGTAACACGGAGGTGAGCAACCTTCCCTTCTATCACTTCTTAAAAGGAGACTTAGATCTAGATGAAACGGAAAGGTTTGTGTTTGACGGTTTCGGAATCCCTAACACTGTTTTTCTTCGTTTTCGAATCAAAGAGGAAAAGTGAAGTTGAGAAATCTTTGTCCTATCACCCACTATCAATTTTCGAACTCAAAGGAAGCAAGAACAACGAAAATGGATGAAGATGGAGGAAGGAGGAGGATTGAGCGCGAGTCAGAGGAAGGAGAAGGGAAAATGTTTTGGTTTTCTTTCTCTCTCTTTTCCTTTCTTCCTTTTTCTTTCCTTTCTATTTCTTTTCTTTCTATTTCCTTCCTTTCCTTTTCTTTATAATATATATATATATATATATTAATTATAATTAACAAATATCTCAAAATCTTTAGACATTTATTAAATTACCCTTTCACCCATAACGCATTAAACTCTTCGTAAAAGATTCACCACAGTTAATTTAATTTATTTATCGACGAGTAATTCTAATCGGGCATCAAAATATCTTTTTGGTCATATAAACTCCAAAATGTTAATAACTTTGGCTAAAAAGCCTCCGAGTTCAAAACCAAAAATACACTAAAATACATAAAGTACACTTTAAAATTGTGGGTCTTACAAGTCTCCTCATACTATCCATGCTCAGCTAGGACACCCAAGTCTTACCAAACTTCAAAAACTGGTGCCTAGTTTGTCTAAGTTGTCTACTTTACATTGTGAGTCGTGTCAGTTAGGGAAACACACCTATAGTAATTTTCCTAATCGAGTCAATAAAAGAGTATCCTTTCTCTTTGCTTTAGTTCACTCTAATGTTTTGGATCCCTCTCGTACTGTGTCTACTCTAGAGTTTAAGTATTTTGTTATTTTTATTGATGATTACTCTCGTGGTACGTGGTTATTTTTCATGAAAAATAGAGTTGAACTATTTTTCATTTTTGAGCAATTTTATCAAGAAATCAAAACTCAATTTGGAGTTTTTCTATTCGTACCTTAAGAAGTGATGATTCTCAGGAATATTTGTCCCGTCAATTTTAAAATTTTATGGCTTCCAACGATATTCTACACCAAACATCATGTCCTCATACACCCCAACAAAACGGGGTAGTCCAACGCAAAAATCGACATCTCATTGAAACCACACGAACCTTACTTCTCCATGGCAATGTTTCATCCCGTTTTTGGGGGGATGCAGTCTTAACGTCGTGCTACCTTATCAATCGTATGTTGTCTTATGTCTTTGATGGCAATATCCCTCATTCGGTCCTCTTTCCCCATACCCCTCTTCACCCACTACCACCTAGTGTCTTTAGGTCCACGTGTTTTGTCCACCATTTATCTCCTGGTTTAGACAAAATGTCAGCTCGATCACTCAAGTGTGTCTTTCTTAGTTATCATCGGTCTCAAAAGAGCATGACCTTCCCATTGCTCTTCGTAAGGATATTCGCACCACCCGTAATCCATCTCATTATATTGATTTGAGTTATCATCGTCTTTCTCCTTTACATTACACTTGCTTGTCCTCCTTGTCTTCTGTTTCTATTCCTAAAACTACAGGTGAAGCATTATCCCACCCTGAGTGGAGGCAAGAAATGCTTGATGAGATGTGTGTTCTACAAAGGAGTGGTACTTGGGAATTGGTTCCTTTACCTCTTGGAAAGTCTTTAGTCGAGTGTCAAGTTTGATGTCGGCAGCTCAACTATCATAATTTGATCCTTTCAATTTTTCAACAGAGAGGGGAGAAGTAATGTAGTTGGTGAAGATGCTCTTTGTTTCAGACTAAGATGCCATGGTCAGCAAAGATTGTCAGAAAACGCGTCAGAACCGGCAAAATAGGGGCTGTTTGAACTGGAACTCGTATATCCGTACCTCAAAACTGAAAATTGAGGGCATATATGGAAGTAGGAGGTCAAGGCGAGTACGGTGGAAGAAGCTGCACCGTGAACGACTGTCGAACGCGCCTTCACGCGCGATGGCAGTGGGCGGCGCGTGGATCTCACGCGCAGGAGTGCAGGCGGCGTGTGAGGGTGCATGAGTTAGTTTCTAACGACGCAACAGAAGGGTTTGGCCGATCTGGGGTGTACGGCGTTGCTGGGGTGGTTGTTCGTCGAAAAAACTCGTCAAAAACAATGATGGCAGCGAAAATACCATGAACTTCCATACATGCTTCCATATTGCGCGTAAATACCCTCGTTCCAGAACTTCCATACGTGCTTCCATATTGCGCGTAAATACCATGAATTTCTCTTGGATTTTTGTTGTTTTGATACCAGTGTTGGAACTGGTTAGTACATAATTGAAATGGGTTAACAAAAATTCTTTATTGAATTTAAACAAAATGCGAGTTTACAATTCTGTTTGGGGCAGAATTGATAAACGATTACAAGAATATCCACTCCAATAATTTGAGAGCTTGGTCTCTCCCTTCTCAATAACCACACAGAAATTTCCTGGCTTCCTTTCTCTAATTTCCTACTTTTATTTGCTCCATAACTACTATAGAGCAGCAATTACTGTCTGATTTAAAACTTAAATTGACACAATAGCTGCCTAAATAAAAAATAATTGCAATATAAATTTAGTTCCCACTTAAAATTATAACTCTTGACCCTTCTCTTATAATATTTAGTTATAAGAGGCCTAACACTCTTCTATCAAATTTTAGAATGTTTCTGAATGCCCCTCCCTTCCTCCCTACTCACCATATTTTCCCACCCTCACATACTCCCCTAGAATCTAGCTACACGTCACTAACTAACTTCCACTGTCACCCCATGGTCCTACTTCCTGCTAGAATATATCTAGGTGTTCTATCATAAGATTTCCTCCACAAGAACACACACAATAACTAGAAATTCATCGTTTATCATTTGGTCATCCAGCTAAATCCTGATCTGTATATGTGATACTTCCACTAATGTAATCATTTTAATCAAACTTATTAAACCTTGTAACTTAAATGACTAATTCGAGATATTAGAAGGAGATATTGGATTAGCCTCTATTCCCCTATTAAAATATTGGCTTAATTGCAGTTTTTGTCCCCCTATTTTAGCTGAATCGCGAAAGTAGTCCCCCCATTTTGTTTCTCTCCAGTTTTGGTCCTCCAAGCAGAATTTTGGTCTAAAATTTCATGAAATTTTATTTCTTTTTGCATTTATTAAGTCACACCATGCCTCAAGATCTCATTTGCATCAATTGTACCTGAAATATATGATCATAAATGGTGTAGTACAGCTTTAAAAAATGAAATTTAATCAAATTTTGGACCAAAATTCTGTTTGGGGGACCAAAACTAGGGAGAAACAAAATGGGGGGACCAAAACTGCAATTAAGCCTAAAATATTTAGGATTAACATCCATCGACAATTAGATTAACCTTTATTCCCCTAAAATATTTGGATGTTCAGCCTTTGTCCATAACCTTAACATCCATCGAAGCAAACTTGACCCAAGAGCCATTAAATATATTTTCCTTGGTTATTCTCCCCATCAAAAGGGATGTAGGTGTTACTTTCTATAAAGAAATATTAATGATGATTGTTGTACAGTAGCTAGAAAGGGATTGAGATTCAAGAAATTTGTACAGTAGCTACTCCTTGGTGAACGAAAATGAACTTAAGGAAGACTGTAACTCTTGATCAGAAGTAACTTGAAATGCACAACCTTCTCCTTTCTTCTTTGCATTAGGAGGCTTCCCATGTTGCTTCCAACAAGTCTCGCACGTGGCAGACGTTTGCAATGGTCACACCATGACTTCTCTGATTTCTTACTATCTTTCTTGCCTTTCTCGTTGAAATTTCTGGTGATTAGTGTCGATCCATGTGTGATTGATTTTACCGTCATCACTTCTTATCTTGCCTCTTCTCTTACTTCTGAAAAAGTTTCTCGAATAGATGGTAAAGGGTGTTTTTCCAAGGATTTTGTCTCTTACTTCATCAAGTTCTTTGTTTAGACCTGCCAGAAAAATAAAAACACGATCGCTTTCTTGCCTCTTGATGAATTGAACACTATCTTCCATACACTTCTAGTTATCTTCATAGCACAAATCGAGTTCTTGCCATAGGGTCATCAACTCATTGTAGTAGACTGTTACTGTTGAATGGGAGAAAATAAAAGACATGGTGAAACCATGTGTCTGATATAGAGAAATATTATTGATAATTGTTGTGTATTATTCTGACAAATAGGGGATATTTTTATAGGAGAAAATACAATTACTCAGCTTCTTAAATTTAGGAGTGATATAATGAAAATAAAAAACTGAAAGAAGAGGAATAGTTCTAATAATGATAAGATATTTCAACACTTTCCCTCAACTAGAAAGCTCTACAATACTATGGATGTGACAGTCTTTGAACATACCTCGTACTACCCCAAAGTTGGTCTTCAGGGGTAGCTAAACATATGGACAGAATCCAAACCTATGTGGGCAGAATCCCAACATGTTTGAATTCCTTACCCCAGTTATGCCTAAACCTGTAACACCAGATGCTTCCTAACCAGAAATTGTACCTGAACCTGCAATACCAGATGCTGTCCAACCAGAAACTGAGCCTGGATCTGTAGCACCATATGCTGCCCAATCTGAAACTGTCCTAGCCAGACCAGAAACTGCCTCGACAGAATCAGAGAACCAAGGAACAACTCAGGAAAAGGATAAAGCCTGGAAGGTTTATATAGAAAGGGAAGAAGCCAAAAGGAGGTAGAGCTAAACACTTCTCCAATGCAGAGCCATGAATCCAACCAAACTCCAACAAATGAAATGCCCTCAGGTAATCCCACTCTCATGTCTGAATCTGTTACTTAAAGTATTGATGATATTGGAATTCCTATTGCCTTTCAAAAAGGGGTGAGAACTTGTACTAAACACCCCATTCAAAAAATGTGGGTCTTGCAAAGGTGTCACAGGAATACAAGTCATTTGTAGCATCTTTGGACAACACTGTTATACCCAGGAATATTCAAGAAGCTTTCCAACAACCAGAGTTGGCTAAAGCTGTGAATGAAGAAACTCAAGCTTTGGCAAAGAATGGAACTTTGGAGATCACTACATTACCTCAGGGTAAGAAATCAGTTGGATGCAAATGGACATTCTCTATCGAATACAATGCTGGTGGCAGCATCAATCGGTACTAAGCAAGGTTGGTGGCTAAGGGGTATCCAATTATATGGTGTGGATTATGAAGAAACACTCGCTCCGGTGGCTAAACTTAATTATGTCCGTGTAATTCTATCATTAGCTGCCAATTTAGATTGGCCACTACGCCAATTGGATATAAAAAAAATGCTTTTCTGAATGGCAGCTAAAGAGAAAGTGTATATGAAAATCCCACCTGGACTTGAATCACCCAACACTATAAACAAGGTATGCAAACTCCAAAAATTATTTTACGGCCTTAAACAATCTCCAAGAACATGGTTTGACAGACTTACCAAAGTAGTCAAGAAAAATGGATTCACTTAATGTCAAACTGATCATACAATGTTTGTCAAGCACTCATTGGAAGGAAAGGTAACCTTGTTTATTGTATATGTTGATGATACATTGGCCAGTAAAAGGCTTCCTGTGGCTGGACATACAACCCAATAAATAACATTATATGCTGCAAGTAATTCCACATTGTGTGTTCTACTAGAGAATCCTTGTAAAATACAATATAATTACAAACTGATAAGCTGAATTTCAGCCTAGTAAATTTGATAAAACTTCCATATATGCAATTTCCCTAAAGCTTGTTGTCTTAATTAATAAAATTAAGGAAATGAGTTACAATTAAATGTACAATGACATAGAATTTGCATTTTCCATTGAAGTCATTAAATCCGTTGACAATATACACATAATTCTAGAGCAATGTTCATATGTAGTTCTGGATAATTCCTGTCCATAGCTGTCACAATGTATGTCTAAAGATATTCCGCAAAAACAAACAAGGGTATTAATTACATTGTGTTTATACATTGCTTTTGTCCCCGCACGCCAAAATTTTAATATCAGTCAATTCTTTAAGTCAGCTTTTATATTCCATGCCAGACATAATCGAACATTTTTTGGTTTTTGAAGAAAATTATCAGGAATATCCTTGCACTTGAATGATTTCTATACTGACAATTTTGGCAGAGTAGTTGGCGTTCGTCTGATTGATGCCCCAGTTCTTCATCCTGTAAGTGTCACTAAACAAAGTAAATTATGATTGGCACCAAATACACTCCATTTGATGGAACAATTTCCCTGATGTCGGGACATTTTTCTGTCTTTAGATGTCAGAAGGACTATTCAACTTTGTGATTGGCTGGACATTCATGTTTGCGCCATTACTATTCACAGATCGTAAGAGAGATAGATACAAGGGGTCTCTTGATGTATTCTGGGGCCTTCAAATGTTCCTCACAAATAGTATGTTTCATAGAACTCTCTAGCTTTACTAGTCTTTTCATTACCAACATGGAAGAGTATATTTCAAGCATTTCAAAGAGGTCTATGCATACTTTGATCTTAACTAATTTATGCTTTATGTTAGTGTTCTCAAATAACAGCACTACAGCATAGCGAAATTTTAAGAAACCGCTATTGTTCTGCAATATGTGATTTAGTACAAAGTGTAGTCAAATAACTGCTATAACAACACTTAAACACTACATTGAAGCGGAATTTGAACGAACCGCTATTTTCTGTGATCGTCAATTGACAACACTGATATATGTATGATGTAATTGTATCACATATCATAACTCCTCTTTGTCATGCCAGCATTTTTGATCCCATACATGGCTATCCGATTGAATGACGCTGATGATGCAAGTGTTCCAATCAAACGTTCAAATTTTGGTTCTGTTATGACAAACGGTGCTCCGCTTGTTGGACTGATTGGTGGAGGTGTATGTCTTGTATCTGTATCGTGGGCTCTTTTTGGTCGAATGGACTCAAATTTTGGCGGCGTAGTAGACAGATGGGAGTATTTGGTTGGTTATCTTGGATCAGAAAGGCTGGCTTATGCCTTCATATGGGATATATGTCTTTATATGATTTTCCAGCCTTGGTTGATTGGTGACAACCTACAGAATGTTCAGCAAAATAAGGTTACAGTAGTAAAGTATCTTAGATATGTACCTGTTGTTGGTTTAATTGCTTATCTTCTTTGCTTGGAGCCTAAAGAGGCATAAATTGTGTTTCGATGAGTAGTCTACTTTGCACTAAAAAAGGCTTTTCAGTTAAAAATGATATCTTGGAATATTTTGGAGAAATCCAACAGTTTAATGTATAAATTCTTATTTGAAGATAGTGTCTTAAAGATTCGTCATGAATTCTCTCATGAGAGGGGTTTTGTTTGAATAATTAGTTTATTTTCTGGATTTGTCATTTATATTTGCATCGGAAATAAAATCATTGCCAATTTAAAATACATTATATATACTAGTAAATTCAGAAAATTTTACCCCATACGTACAATTATACCCTCAAATCTTTCATAAGTACAGATTTAATCCTAACTTTTTTTCAAAAAAAAAACATTAAAAAATTCTACAACCTCGCAAGATTCCAATTGAGTCCAGAAAATCTCAAATTAAGTTTTTTGAAAAATAAATGTGTTTTGAAAAGCTCAAAATTTAAGTTTTAAAAAGTCATCATCCATGAATCTACCTAAATCATAGGAAGGGGTTTCAATTGTGGTGTAGGCTTCCGATATTAGCTACTTTATGAATTCTCGTTTACCTTGATGTGAGTACTTTACAATTCTCTTCACAGGTATTTCCTTATTATCATGGAGATTTGTTGAAGAGACTTCAAAATCACTTTTGTTAAGCTTGTTGTGAGGGTTGAATCCACCTGTTTCTTTTCTGATTTCACTTAGCTGATAATTCTTTGGAATAACAGAGAATCGTTGAATCTGATCCTCTAGCCTTGGATATACTACATCTTTGGGCCCATCCATGCTTCGATAATGTTCTTCCTTTGCCAGCAAAACAATAAAAAAAAAAATGCCAATTAGGTCCTATAAGTCTCATGAAATGCATGTATTCCCATTTTTTTGAAGTTTTTATTTATTTCTGCTTAAAAATTTATTTATTTTATTAAATTTTTATTGAAAACAAAAACACCTTAATTCAAACTAGTTAGGGTCAAAATTTTGTTGTTTTTCCTTTTTTTTTTCTAACACGATATGACATTTTACATTTTCGTATAAAAAAAATAATTAATGGATCATCACAAAACTACATATCAAGAGAAAAATAAAAATAAAAATAAAATATCATGTACCACATCAATTATTCACTTTCATATTTTTAGAAAAGAAACAATTTTAATTTAAAAAACCCAGTAAGCAAACAATTGAAGAGAGATATTAAGAAGTCAATTCAAATTATAACACTTTAAAGATGGATTTGGGATGGATGGCGATTTAGATTGAGGGTATCAAATCAAACCTTTTGATAGAAAAATTAGTGTTAACATATGTGAGAAATAAGAATTGAATTTTTCCTATAGAGAAAAAGGTTTGTTTGGGTCTAGGAACAAATAAGAGTATAAAAAATGATTATTTGAATTTACCACATTAGCATCCTAACGAACATATAAGTATAGAAGGGTCACATGTTTTCTTGAACAAAGTTAAAACATATTAACTCAGAGGAAAAGTAGAAACATTTATAAGACTTAATGGATTTAGTTGAGTAGATAAAACTAAAACAACTAGTTCAAATACAATTAATTATTTTAAAATTATAGGAGGGCATGAACAATTTTATCTTATTTTGATTACCATTTTTACAATACAATTCTTATGCCTTCTTTATTGTGAACATACTTCACCTTAAACACTTTCGTTTCCCCTTTTTATGGTTGATACATCACCATAGACACCTATGAAGTTAGTATATTTTGTATTTGGATTGCATGTAATCCTACAGTCAGCGCGATTATGATCGTCCAATTAAGATCAGATGTATATTTTAATTTTTTTTAATTATTTTTATTAAATATGAAAACCAACTTTAAAATCTGAATCTTCTAATCTTAATCAGACAACTAAAATTGTGTCAACTGCAAAACTATATGCAACCCAATTCCGTACAATTTATCCTTAATAAATTATGAATCTTATTGAAAAAGAAATAAATATTTTCTCATATAGGTTGGAGCTGCTTTTGAATATTTTCATGAAAAATGAATAGCAAAATGATTAATTATTGGAAGATACTATAACACCTTCGCAGGAGGACCTGTTGTGCTTTCATCGCAATTGAAATCACATCCTTCACTTTATAGCGTGATAACCCAAACCTAGAACATTGGTTCAACTCTTCAAACTCATTTCAGTATAGTATGCAATTATTAGGGAATGCATGTATTTTCATATACTTCATACCCATCAGGCACAATATCTTATTTGCCTCATAATAACATTTGGCAATGTGTTACCTTTAGGAAACATTTAATTCAACAACTCAAGCAGTTCAATGAAGCTTTTATCAGTCCATCCATTTCTCGCTTTCAAGTTGAACAATCTCTGCACTGCAAACAACTGTGTGAAGTTAGTGTGTCTCGTATACAAAGTATTTTCTTTGTCATTGCACAAACTATCAAAAACATATATGCATTAAAATGACTCTTGTTCAATATCAAGAATCATGTCCTCAAATTACTAATTTAGGAAAAGGTAGTGTGGCAGATGAGATATTGCAGAATGTGCCACAAAATGGCAAGGTGAGAATAATATGTGAATGGAAGGAAGCAAATGATCATATAATGATGATATCATCACCCTCTCCTCATAATCATATAATTACTAGTACTACCTCTGATAATAAGATCAACACAACAGAAAATAATGATTCAATTTTATGTATTTGTTTCAAGCCCAAGTTTAAAAGACTTCATTAGAGGTACGCGATGTCGAGGTTAGAGGAATTCCAAGAACTAAGATTAGAGGTACACGATGTCGAGGTTAGAGCAATGGGGAATTCCATGAACCCAGGTTGTTTCATTGTTAGAGCAACCTTCGAGGTTAGGGAACGCGAAGATAAAACCCAGGGTTGAGGAAGACGGGATGCATTAATTTTTTTCCACAACCTTAAGTTAAACATGTTAAGATTAAATCTCTGCCTTATTTGTTAAGTCGGGTGGCACGTAACCAACTTAACTGTTGTATTAAAACCACAATTCTGCACAAGTGTCGGTAGTGTAAAACTTCATTCAAACAGTGAAAAATAATATTAATGATATTACCGGAAGTTCTAATTCGATAATGTTTTTTATACATTTTGAGTAAACATTAAGAATTAGATAAAGAACTATCAAAGGATAATGTATAGGCCAATGGTGATTAAATGTTGAGTCTAAATGTGATTTTTACACTTAAATTTATTGTTGAACTCAATTTTGTTGGAACCAAATTTGTTTTCTTCTTGTGATTTTAATGTTACAAAGGTATTTTATGAGAACAATTTGTTTGGACTAATGGCTTAATTAAGTCTGCATCAATTAGAACAAGAAAATCAGAGGAAGCGACCAGAGAAACCTATCAAAGGAACTGACCAGAGGATGGGATCAGAGAAACACAAAAGCATACGGGTTTGCCTATGAACATATGCCTCTGATAGAAACGTATCTATAAAAGTTACGAAGATAGCCTCTGATGCTTGGCTCTGAAGTTTTGGTTTGAAAACTGACTATGATAATTGGGTTTGAAGAATGGCTCCGAACTAGATCTGAAGACTGAATTTGAAGCCCTTGCATGCCTCTGATGTGCACAAACTCAATGTGCCTCTAAAGAGTCTATATCAACACATCATTAACTCTAAAGGGATTGTTCAAGTTATGCATTCAAAGCTCATATTCCGCTAATTAAAAGTTGAAACACGCTCCAAATGTTGCCTCTAATATGCAACCTCTAATGTTACACTAACTCTGATTATTCAACAATGTAATTTTTGCAAAGCCACTAATTATATGTCACACAGTTCTGCCTCTAACTTTTATTATCCAAGAAACACAATATCTCACTCCAACAAGAAAGTCATTGGCTCTGTTTGAAAGTGATCAACTCTGGTTAACAGAATTCATTATGAAGAAAATATTTAGTTGAATCATAATTTATGTATATTCAAGAACAAGCCTGAATCCACTCCCACTCCAATCAGTCAAGAGTATCAATGAAGATTGTGTGAATAAGTTTTTGAACACAATATTAAATTAAATACGATTCAAGGTTGTAATTGAAGGAACTCTTTGACCAAGAAAAAGAAGATATTGTAAAAATATTGTTCACAAGAAGATACACTCACAATTATTCATAAGATACACTCATAATTTGTTCTCAAGAAGATAAATTCATAATTTATTCACAAGAAAGATATGATCCATATTTTATTAGGACAAAAGTGAAACCCTAATCTATTCTATAAATAGATACTCAAAGCTGAAGAAGAAAACAAGAACTTATAAACTAATAAATCTATACAATTCTTGAAAACTTTTGAGTGCTAAAATTTCCTTAGTATTCAAAGTTCAAAGGTTTAAGTAATAGAGAAGCATTTGCTCAAAGAATTATTTTTTAGTGTTTTAGTGTGAGAAATCAATTGTAACAATCTCCTTAGTAGAAGAAAAACATAGTATGTTCCAAACTTGTGTAACCTGTAAGACCCATAACTTTTAAGCATACTTTATGTATTTTAGTGTATTTTGGGTATTGAACTCGGAGGCTTTTTAGCCAAGTTATTAATATTTTGTGAGCTTAAATGCCCAAAAATATATTTTGATGCCCCGATTAAAATTGTTCGTCGACGAATAAATTAAATTAACTGTTGTGGATCTTTTACGAAGAATTTAATTCTAGAGAGTTTCGTTAAAAATATCTTGGGCTGCTAAAAATTGTATCTGTCAATTGAGCTGCGATGATAGTAGATATTTTTAACAAAAAGTGGGTTATAGAGGTTATGGGTGAAATGATAATTTAATAATTATCTAGATATTTTGAGATAATTGTTAAAAGTAATATATATATATATATATATATATATATATATATGTATATATATTTGTTAGGAGAGAAAAGGAAAGGAAATAGAAAAGGAAAGAAGGAAAAAGAAAGAAAATAAAAACTAAGGAAAGAAAATAGAGAAACTCCTTCTTCTTCCTCTGCCTCACGTTAAACAACCTCCCTCCCTCCTTCTTCCATTTTCGTTTCTCTTGCTTTCTTTAAGTTCGAGAATTGAAACCCAAGGAATTGTGGGTGAGTGAGAACAAATTTCCAGCTTCTTCCTCCTTCCCGGATTCGAAAACGGAGTTAGAGATTTCAAAACCGTCAAACACAAATCTCCCCGTTTTATCTAGATCTAAGCTTTGTTTTGCAAAGAGATAGAAGGGAAAGTTGCTCACTATCACAATATGGTGCTTACTTAATGTTTGTTGTGAAAATCGTTTAACTTATATGAGTTTTAAGAATGTGGAATCTCTTAATGTCTTGTTTACTTAATGTTTGTTTTTGAAAATCGTTTAAGTTAAATGAGTATTAAGAATGAGGAATCTCTTAATGTCTTGTTTACTTAATGTTTGTTTTTGAAAATTGTTTAAGTTAAACGAGTGTTAAGAATGGGGAATCTCTTAACGTCTTGTTTACTTAATGTGTGTTTGTGGAAATCGTTTAAGTTAAATGAGTATTAAGAATGGGGAATCTCTTAATGTCTTGTTTACTTAATGGTGTTTGTCCGTTTGAGACTACACCCTGGTAAATTGTGTTTGTCCGTGAGAGACTGCACAGGTGTTTGTTCGTGAGAGACTACACCTTGGTAAATTGTGTTTGTCCGTGAGAGACTGCACAGGTGTTTGTCCGTGAGAGACTACACCCTGGTAAATTGTGTTTGTCCGTGAGAGACTAAACCTTGGTAAATTGTGTTTGTCCGTGAGAGACTGCACAAGTGTTTTTCCGTGAGAGACTACACCCTGGTAAATTGTGTTTGTCCGTGAGAGACTGCACAAGTGTTTGTCCGTGAGAGACTACACCCTGATAAATTATGTTTGTCCGTGAGAGACTGCACAGGTGTTTGTCCATGAGAGACTACACCCTGGTAAATTGTGTTTGTCATGAGAGACTGCACAGGTGTTTGTCCGTGAGAGACTACACCCTGGTAAATTGTGTTTGTTCGTGAGAAACTGTACGTTTAGGATTTACGCCTCTCACGGAGGGTTATGTTTTGGAATTGTGTGATAGCATGTTTGATTGCAAAACTATTTCGAAACTCGTGATGTTGTAGTGATTGTGTTATAAGTGCTAAGTGTTATGTTTTGGAATTGTGTGATAGCATGGTTGATTGCAAAACTATTTCGAAGTTCATGACGTTGTAGTGATTGTGTTGAAATTGCTAAGTGTTAAGATTTGGAGTTGTGTATGAATGTGATTGAGTTAGTTTATGTATTTTTGGAAGAATAAGTAGGGAAATCGATTTCCCAATCGATTTGATGAGTTATAGGGACTTCGCTAATTTGACAAAATCAATTTGCCAATCGATTTTGTAATATGTTTTTCAAAATCATTTAAGAAATCGATTTGGAAATCGATTGGTAGGTCTCCTGTTTTCTTGAATCTTGAAAATATATTGAAACAATCGATTTACCAATCAATTTGGCCATTACAGTAGCTCAGTTATTTGGTCAAAATCGATTTGGCAATCGATTGGATTTGTTACAAGGGCTCAGCTATTCATTCAATCGATTGCCCATCGATTGATTTAAGCCCAGAATTCAGATTTTTCAAAACAACCTCCAAGCAATCGATTTCCCAATCGATTTGCTTAGTGGAAATTATTATTTTTCGTTAGATAATCGATTACTTGATTGATTCATCAATGGGTTGGTTTGTTGTTTATTGATTTAAGACTTTATTTGATCTCATTTTTACTTGGCAAGTATTATATGAACTTTTAGCATATGGAAAATCCTTTTAAGGTGCATACTAAGTTGAAAGGTTATTTTGTGCATTTAAAAACTCAAATGTTATGTGTTAATTGTTAATTTCGGTTGGTGACCCTTTACAACTATTGTGGAAATCTGGGCTTTGCCCTCAGATGAGAACCAGGACCATCCTACCGGTTCGTACCCTGTGGATGGGGATGTAGTTGGAAACACATGGCTGAAGCTATGTTAGGAGGATCTTGCGGGATGCGTGAAGATCACTCAGGATGTATAGTTTTGTGGAATGATCAGATTAGGTTGACGTATAGGGACTAGATGTCTTCGTTTGGATTGGGTTTATTTTGAATTGGAAGGCTGTACCTATACTAATATTGTCAGCATGACAATTTATTTTTCGATGGGTTCCATGTACCACTTTTTGAGGTGTAAATACTTTGGATTCATATTTCGAAAAAACTTTTTCGCTGCTTATAAATTGTAATGACTTAAATATTATCCAAATGTATTTCCTTATTTATTTCTCTGTTTTATTTTAATTAATTATTCTTTGTTTCATTTTAAATTCTTTTGAAAAAATAAAATATACACCCTCGCTTTGAAAATCGGGGGGTTACATAACCCAACCCAATAATGGCTTTAGTGCTCTTGAAACAATTTGTGATTTTCAGGTTGTGTGGAGAAAACTTGACTTGAAGGGTGAAGGTGTTTTTTTGCCTCAAAAAGTTTGTCAGTCAGGTTGTTTTGAGAAGACTGACTTGTAGGGCCAAGTGCTGTGTAATTCAAGGATTTGAATTAGTGGTCAAAATCCCTATAAGTGAAGGTATTGGATATAGCTATCAAGTTGATGATGAACTAGGATAAATATGTTTATGTCGCTTTACTTCTACACTGTTTATTTTATTGTTGCATCTAATGACTTAAGTCTGATTGCTACTGCCTTAGTTTTAGTTAAAATCACCAAACCGGAACCAGCTCTTGAATAAATAATTAAATAGAATCCAACTTAGACAAACACAATTCAACCCCCCTCATGTTTTCACGTTCAACTTTTACCCAAATATATCCAAACATAAATCAGTTTATACTCAATTCACTTTTAACTAAAATCAAAGAAATTAATTCATTCAAAATCAATTTTAATCACCCCTAAACCAAACACATTGATGAGGTGGAAGTACTTAACGTCTATTATATCTTATTAAAACAAATTCTCACACTCTATTGATGCCACCTTAGAGTAATTCATTCCAGGTCTACAAACATATCCCACCTCAGCAAAAAGCTGATGTGTATGCCCCCTGATTAGATAACTCTCTTGTGTGTTATATTTCACTAACTAAGATATGCACCTCACTTTCCTCCACTTTGTTTGTAAATCATTTCCCCATTTTTTAATCCCTCAAATTATAAACTTTTTTTGTTAGATACCCCACCCCTTTATCCCATGGAAAAACCTTCACGTCAAATGCCTTGCCTTTGACGTCTCTTTGTGGTCCAAATTTTCTTTCCAACTTCCTTTCATCTATCGCCTTTGACGTCCCTCAGCGATCCTCCATGGCCCTAAGTTTCGTCCCACCGCTCAGTTGCATCTTGCAACCGCGTTTTGCTTATAGTTGGTTCTGCTCCAAAGATACCCTAAAAGAGATATAGGTTTTTTTATTGCAACAACATCAAAAAATTCTTTCTATTTGTCCATGTCTAATCTATATTGTAGCTTTTCGTTCTAATCTCCCATTTTATGTTATATATTTCTTAATTTCCCTTCTAATCTCTCTTTTTATGTTATTGATTTCTCATATTTCGTATTAATTTACATACACCCATTATGTCACTTATTTTGTACAAATAATAAATTGTGAATACACTTTTTGGTAAAATCCCCCAGCTTCAAAACATATAAGCCATGTCATGGACAAATCAATCTTAGTAATCAAGAGATATTGCTCACTCTATTTTTTAATGCAAGAATTTTACTAACCTCTTAGTTCAACTGTTACAACTAAAATATCGTGAAACAATAAATAAAAAATAAGGGACAATTAATAATAACTCCAACTGAAAATAAAAGGGTCTTGTCAACCCTTTAAATAAATACTTGAATGTCTGAATTTCTTTTTCTATTATGTCACACTTGAACCTTTGAAATTCTTAGAACATTCTTTTATTGGAAACAATTGATTCATTTAAGAAGATTCTTCACCTTCTCTCACAATAGTAGAAATAATTGTTTTAATTTAATGTTATTATATTTTGTTCTTATGGTCTCAATTTAAAGATACCTTAATTTTTGTTACTTTGGGAAATTTGATTGCCAATTCTATGGTTGTGTATCGTCCAAGATTTCAATTTTCATCGGTGTATCTTTGTAAAATATGTTTGCTAACTCCATGGTTTTGTGTCAAACAATGTATTGATATTCACGTCAGCTATGACACTACATTCTATAAAACTTTCATTGCTACATCAAGATCTCTTCAAATATATTCACAAGAGACAACTTATATTTTATATTAAATGACATATTTCACTATATTATGACTATAATTTGTGATATAGGTCTCATATCTAACTTTAATTTCTTATTTTATCTAAGACACATACGAAGGTGATGAAATATTGTGACAAGCTTGATTATTTTATGAATTGTACACATATTGGATAATTTAGCTTATATGCTACATTGCATTATTCCTCTCCTAAGCTAGATTCAAGAAATAAGTTTCTTATGCCTTTTTCTATTAGTAATTTTTATAAATTTATTGTAAAAAGAATGCATTTCTTGGTATATTGTAATTATAATGTGTTAATCTCATTGAGATACTTCACCCATATTATGTGTGGTTATTTAAAGGATTTCTTAGTTGGAACTTCCACTACAAGAAAAATCCAATTTTGTGGCCAACTTTATAAATATTTTGTGGCCGAATAAAACCCTCACAAATTTGTGACCGAAAAAGCCCTCACAAAGGTTAAAATTAAAATTGGTCATCTTTTGTGGCTGAAAAAGCCCTCACAAAGTTTTAAATATTTAACTGGATTTTGTGGCTGCCTAAGCCCTCACAAAATTTTAACATTGTGATTTTGTGAGGGCTTAGGCAGCCACAAAATCCAGTTAATTATTTAGGGATTTTGTGAGGGCTTTTACAGCCACAAAAATGAATTTTGTGAGGGCCAGATCCGTCACAAATAAGCTGGTGTGACCAGGGAATTTGTGGCGGCCTATGCCGCCACAAAGGATTGGGGACGTGGCATTACTGGCTGCAAAGGGCGCCACAAAGGGCGCCCAAATCCAGCTGGATTTTCTGGCCGCTCAGGCCGTCACAAGTGTACATATCCGTTACCATTACTGGCGGCAAAGGCCGCCACAAATGCCTTTCTAGCCGTTGGAGTTTCTGACGGGCAAGGCCGCCACAAATGCAATGTACCGTTGGCTTTTGTGACGGGCAAGGCCGCCACAAAAGCCCAATGCATATACTATATATATATATATATCCCCCACATTCCTACTTCATTTTCACAATACAAGTTCTCTCTAAAACTTATATCTTACTATTCTCTCCTCCTTCTCTCTACAAATTACTCATCATATAAATTTGGTAAGTTTAATTTATATTATATATGTAATTAATTTATAATTTTATTTTTTATATGATATAACTAGTTAATGTTATTCATTTTTATTTTTATAGTGCTTGTTAATTATTTCGAAGACTTACAAGCATCGTACGTGAGTGGAAGCTTGAAGTCAGACGCTACTCGGCATTCAAGTTAGTATTTTATATATTTTAAATTTAGATTAGTATATATATATATTATTTTTAAAATATAGATTAGTAATATATATATTTAGATTAGTTTTATATATTAATTTTTAAAAAAATAGTAATGATGTTGTTTACATATTAATATATGATAAATTAAAGTTTCAAACCACGGTTAAAATATATTGGTTTTAATATAATTATTATTTAAAAAAACATTATTAAAATTGATGATATTATTATTTTTTGTTTTAAATAAGTCTTGATTATTAGTGTTGATTTTTTAAAAAACATCATTTAAAATTTTATATAGGTGTATAATGATATAGTCTTGATTAATAATTTATTATATTGTTTGAAAATTAATTAATATATAATCCCCTAATTAATTTACATATATATCAAAGTTATTGATTTTTAAAAAACATTATTAAAATTTATCATATTAATTATTATTTTTTGTTATAAGTATTAATATGTTATTATATTATTTATAATTTATTATATTGTTGGCAAATTAATATATATATATATATAATGTTTATTTAATTATTATTTTTTTGTTAGTATTGATATTTTTTGATAGCATTGATATATATTTTATTATTGTATTTGGTATATATTTAATTATTGTATTGATAATCATATATTATATTGTGTGCAAATGCATGCTCCCCTAATTGACATATAAATATGTCAAAATTTATATTAATGCTTTTGAAAAATAAAGCAATTAATATATAAAATATCGATATATATATATATATATATATATAGCAACTACGGATTTAGACCGTAGTTGGATGTACGATAGGAATTTTCCCGAAAGAAAGGGTCTTAAACAACATTTTGCTAACAAGGTCGAAGAGTTTCTCAATTTTGCGAGAGTGCAAAAAATTGTCCAAGATGAAGGGGGAATGAGATGTCCATGTTGTTTATGTCGATGTAGACGGTTTAAAAGTGAAGATGAAATCAGAGTGCATTTGTATGCAGACGGATTTATGCCTAACTACTGGATTTGGACTAATCATGGAGAAGAGTCTCCGGTCGCGCCTAATACTAGTACATATTTGGAGAATTATAACATAGGTCCTTCAAGTAGTACTAACATGTTAGGTATAGATTATTATAACTATCAACACTTTGAGGAGATGAATGATATGATCTCGGATGCTGTTGGGGTTAATTTGTCATTCAATGAAGATCAATATGATGATACCGATGGACTTCCCAATGAAGAAGCTCAGAGATTTTATGGTCTTTTGAAAGAGACAAATAAACCATTGTTTGAAGGTTCTTCAAACTCAAAGTTATCAATGTGTATTAGACTGTTAGGTCTAAAGTCTCAATTTCATGTTCCTAATTTAGCTTTGGATTTGATGACTAAAATGATGCTAGACGCAACACCTGTGAGAGATGGTTTGCCGCAAAGTTATTACGATGCGAAACGGTTAGTGTCAAAGTTAGGATTAGGTGTTAAGAGGATTTATTGTTGTGTTAAAGGCTGCATGTTGTATTATGACAATGAATTTGGTATGAATGATGCAAACTTAGTTGAATGCAAGTTTTGTCAAGAACCAAGGTATCACCAAAGGAATAACTCAAGGGTAAGTAGGGGAAAATCAATTCCAAGGAAAGCAATGTTTTATCTCCCTATTGTATCAAGATTGCAAAGATTGTTTGCATCAATACAAACTGCAGGAAAGATGACGTGGCATTATGAGAATTGAAGAAATTCAGGCGAGTTGCGACATCCTTCTGATGGTCAGGCATGGAAACACTTTGATCAAATACATCCTGATTTTGCGTCAGATCCACGCAATGTAAGACTTGGATTATCCTCAGATGGATTTACGCCTTACATACAAGCATCGTCTACTCCTTATTCTTGTTGGCCGGTTATTGTTACTCCTTACAATCTTCCTACTGATTTGTGTATGTCTAAACCATATATGTTCTTAGCTGTTGTGATACCAGGTCCTTCTAATCCTACAACTGGTATTGATATTTATTTACAACCTTTGATTGACGATTTGAAGAGGTTGTGGAATGGTGTCTTGACATATGATATTGCTCGGAGAGAAAATTTTATGATGAGAGATGCATTGATGTGGACCATTAATGATTTCCCCGCTTATGGGATGTTGTCAGGATGGGGCACCCATGGTAAACTAGCTTGTCCTATTTGTATGGAAGATACGAAAGCATTTACTTTAAAATTTGGTGGGAAGGCATCGTGGTTTGACTCGCATCGTAGGTTTTTACCTGCTGATCATGCATTTAGAAGGAACAAAACTGCATTTATGAAGGGATGTGCAGAAAATCTAGGACCCCCGATGAAATTGACATCAGAACAAGTTTGGAATAAAGTAAAAGATATGCCAAAGGTACATGTTGTTAATGGTGTGGCTTGTAAACCACAAGGTTACGGACAATGGCACAATTGGACAAAAAGATGTATTTTTTGGGATCTACCGTATTGGAAAGATAATCTTTTGAGACATAATCTCGATGTTATGCATATTGAGAAAAATTTCTTTGACAACATCTTTAATACTGTGATGAATGTGAAAGGGAAAACAAAAGATAATGACAAAGCTAGAAAAGACATAGGTATATATTGTAGACGACCGGATTTGTTGTTGGTCGAACAAAACGGCAAGACCCTAAAACCTCGTGCGAATTACACTTTATCTAATGATGAAGCCAAATCTGTTTATCGTTGGATCAAAGAGCTGAAGAAGCCTGACGGTTATTGTTCGAATTTGGCAAGATGTGCTGATGTGGAAAATGGGAGGATGCATGGGATGAAAAGTCATAATTGCCATATATTCTTAGAGTGTTTACTTCCAATTGCCTTTAGTGCTTTACCGACACATGTATTGAACCCACTTATTGAAGTGAGTCAATATTTTAAGAATTTGTGTTCTTCAACACTCATTGATAAAGATCTGATCAAGATAGAAAATGACATTCCGATCATTCTATGTAAGTTGGAGAAAGTATTTCCTCCTGGGTTTTTTTGATTCGATGGAGCATCTCTCAGTGCATCTTGCAAGTGAAGCTAGGCTTGGTGGACCAGTTCAGTATAGATAGATGTATCCATTTGAAAGGTGATATATATATACATACATCTCTTTAATTAATTTCAATATACTTCAAATTATATACATCTCTTTGTATATTATAGGTTCATGGGTTATTCAAAACGGTCGGTGAAAAACAAAGCTAGAGTTGAGGGATCAATTTGTTCATCTTACCTACACCGTGAAACAACACACTTTTGTTCTCATTATTTCAACAATGAAACATTGTCACCAGTTAACGGAAGAAACGCTACTGATAGTGTCATACGTCATCCACATGCTTTATCAGTTTTTTGCTTGTCTGGTCATCATGCTGGTCACCACTTAAGGCACTTATCTATGGGCCCGAGTAGAAGTTTCAAAGAATGGCACACCTATTACATCAATGGATACAAATTTCACACTGAATCTTGGACTGAAGGAAAAGAAACAATTAACAGTGGAGTTTGTATGAAGAGTGTCTCTGATAGTGGTGTAGTAGAAGATTTCTATGGCATAATTGAGCATATTTATGAAATTGACTACACGTTCCTAGATTATGCGAAAAAAGTGGTGTTGTTTTACTGTAAGTGGTTTGATCCATCTAGCAGAGGAACTAAAATCAATTACATATCCAATACTGTAGGCATTCGAATGAGCAAAAGATATCCACGGTTTGATCCATTTGCCATGACTCATAATGTAAGACAAGTGTATTATGTTCCTTATCCATCAACTGTCAGAAGCAAGCAAGGTTGGTGTGCTGCAATCAAAACAAGACCAACGAGTGGAATAGAAGAAGTTGAAGCAGATCAAAATGAAGAAGTTGCATTTCAAATGGATGAAATGTCAAATTTGGATCATGTGATTGGAGATGAGACTATTAGTCAACTTTTTCATGAGTCACACATTGGAGAAGAAGTTGATGAACAAGAACTAGATGAATTAGAGAACGATGAAGGCAATATTGACTTAATTCACTCATCAAATGAATATACTGATGATGAAGAAGACGAAGACGAAGACAATTAATTAATTAGGCATTATATATATATATATATTTGTATGGATATCGATATGTATAATATTATATATTTCTTTATTTATGTGAGTGTTAAAATTTATGTATTGTATTTATTTATTTATGTATATTCCTTTATTTCATTATTATTTACATATAATTAATCTTATGTTAATTGTACATACACACATATATTATATTACAAATATGTATGGATATGGATGTATATATATATATATATAGAGACATGGCTTCAGTGGGAGTAGGAGGATCAGGAGGTTCAGGAGGATCAGGAGGTTCAGGAGGATCAGGAGGACCAGGAACGGCGGCAATACAAGGAATATCCAGAACATCACGTGGTAAGAAAAAAGTTGAGAGACCACGTGTTGTTAATGACCCATCTCTCATGCCGATGCCGACCATTGGTACTAGTGGTGGAGCTATTCCTGTATATCCGGAGGTCCCAGTAGAGCCTTATACGTTAGATGAAATAATGGAACCCGGATGTGTTGATTGCTACAACCGCATTGTCATAATTCCAAAAGGAGATGGGTATGTAAACTATGATTGTTAAATATTTTATTATTGCATATCATGTTACATTATTTTATTAATTAATTTTTATATTTAATTTGCATGTAAATTTTGAAGATATCTTCCTTTTAAACCATATGCAAAGGCAATTGCTGAAGTCATACAAGAGAAATATAAAAAGTCATGGTTGTCTTGGGGTGAGATTAAAGAGGATAAGACACCTCAATTTAGGGAAGTTGATCAGTTTCTACATTGTTTCAAAGTAAGTGATTACATTATTTTATTTAAGTACTAATTAATTAATTATATATACGTACATTTGATTGCTTAATTGAATTATATTTTTAATATTTTTTAAACTTAAACAAACAACAGACTAAATCTACTTGGAAAAGAGAGCATGATGCCGCAGTTATGGCTTCATTTGACCATCGCTTTTCAAAGCGTCTCTCATCTATGTTGTCTTACGCACGTAATAAGGGCGAAGAAAAACGACCTAATTGGATTGGTGAAAATGTTTGGACTGCTTTGTGGAGTAAGTGGAACACAGATGCTTACAAACAGAAGAGAGAAAAAACAAAGATTAATAGAGCATCTGAGAGGGGTACTAGTACTCATAAGGGAGGTTCCATGTCTGCTGGAGAAATTAAATATTATATGGTAATTAATTATTTATTTATAATATATATCTATTAATTTTTATTCAATTAATCATCACATTTCACCATAAACTTGACATTATTTTAATATATATTTTAGGAAAAGCAACTTGGAAGGGAGGTCACTCAGGCTGAGATACATCGCTATCTTCATGTTAATCCTCAAACAAATGAGTATACTGATTCATTATCAAAAACGATTTAGGTAATTATTATATATTGATTATTATATATTTACACCTTTAAATTATTATATATTACTTATTAACTAATTTAATTTTTAATTTTTTGATTTTTAATATAGGAACAACTTGAACATGTCATGAAAGAATGGGATGATCATCAAGCTACTCTTCCTCCTGCTATGCGAGCTACTCCAGATCAGCGGAAACAATATGAGACCGCAAGTTTAATGAACATCAGTGGTGGCAAGTACAAAGGGCGTGTGCTGGGAGCCGGTACTTTATCATCAACCTTTGTGAAAGGTCCAACCGGCTATATTCAGACTGAGACGTCTTCTTCTTATGTTAGTACGGATCGATCTCATCGTCCGGTGCCGATAGATAATCTTGATCAGTTAAAGGAGCAATGGGCAAGTGAGCAAGAAGAAAGGACACAACAGCTGATACAAGCCGCGATTGATAAATTGAATGAGGAATGGAAACAGAGGTTTCAAGAGCAGCAACAGCAGTTTCAACAGCAACAACAATTTCAACAACAACAATTTTCATTTCCTCCTGTCTTTCATCAGCAGTTCCCGCCTCGGCCTCAGTACTTGCAGCAACAACCAATTTTCCAGCAGCAACAGAGTTACTCCCAATACTCCCAGCAGCATCAACCGCCTCCAACGTTTCAGCAACAGGATCCTTCGAACTCTGCCTTCCAGCAACAACAGCCGCCAATGTTTCAGTAACAACAATATTTTCATAATTATCAGTATGCTCCATCATCTTCACATCAACTTCCTCAACCTCAACCAGATCATCAAACTGCATACCGACCGACTATGCCAACAGCTGGGTTGATCAGACCAGATTTAAATCAACCTCATCCAGCTAGGGCTCCTCCTTCGACTACTGGTGGTGCCACTGAAGATGAAATTCTATTTCAAAGCATGATGTCTCCTCCAACACAAATGCATAATACTTTTGAAGGACTTCTTTCGTCGGGTATGAATGCAGGAAATAATGATGGTGGGAGTGGAGCTGATCAGACGAATTATTATGAGGATTGATGTGATCATTTGAAGAATTTCATAATTTATTTTTGGGTTGTATGACATTATTAATGTGTGTTTAATTAATTTCTACTTTGTAAGACATTATTTGTTAATTTTGGGTTTGTAAGACATTATTTGATAATTTTGGAATGCATGTTTTATTTGATTTTATCATGATTGCTATAGCTAGCTTTAATTATTATTAATATTATATTTTTATATATAATATTTATTTTAATTTTAATATTTAATATTTAATATTTAATATTTAATTTTAATTTTATTTAAATTTTAATTTAATTTTAATTTAAATTATAATTTATTTATAATTTACATTAATTTAAATTAATGTTTAATTATAATTACTAAATAAAATATTTAAATATTTAAATATTTTATTATTAATAATTTAAATATATTTTTATTAATTTAAATATTTTATAATTAATATTTTATTATTTAAATAATTTAATTATTAATCTTTATTTTTAATTTAAATATTTTATTTTAAATTTTTAATTATATTAAGATTAGTTTATTATATATATTAAATTTAATTTATTATTACATTATATTTCAAATTTAATTTAATTATAATTTAAATTTTAATATTAATTTATAAATATATTAATTATAATTATATTAATTTATTATATATAATATTAATTATATTAATTATATTAAATACAGAATATATTAAATATATTAATTATATTAATTATAATTATTGAAATAAAAATTAATTTATATTTTACGTTGGCATTTGTGGCGGCCAAAAGCCCTCACAAAATCCAGTCAGCATTCCTTTGTGGCGGCCAAAAGCCCTCACAAAATCCAGTCAGCCTGTCTTTTGTGGCGGCCTATGCCCTCACAAATGCAGACTTTTGTGGCTGCAAAAGTCCTCACAAAATCCTCTCCTTTGTGGCTGCAAAAGCCCTCACAAAAGCCACATTTGTGGCTGTTTTTGGCCCTTTGTGAGGGCTTTTGGCCCTCACAAAATCAAGGTTTTTTTGTAGTGCTCTTACTTTTTGGTGCAGGCTTCCGTTTTAGATTTTTTTAACTTCTCATCTCCATATTCTTGTACATAGTATATCACAACAAGCTATAATAAAGTTCTTTGTTTTACACATTTGTTTCTATTGTTTGGTATTAATTTTTTCTAAATATTTTGAGAAATTGACTTATAGGGTGTTACAAGGATGAATTTTTAGATAATGTACTTTGGAGTGAGTGGTTGTGCTAGATTTTGTAACATAATGAAAATTCAGTTAAGAATCTTTAATAATATATTAAAACAGTATCCGAATCGTCCTTCTATCTGACAATTCTTTTGTTGGTTTGCCATGTATTGCAATTTGTTCCATGTCACAATTTTTGAGTTGGCAACACTATAATCTTTCCCCATTGAGTTTCTTATTTTTTCTTCCAGTTTTTTGTCCTTCTCCTCGTGTACAACAATTTATGCCTTCTTGCCTTCTGTAATCAACATAATTATAATGTATTTTTTACGAAATTAATTTTTTTTTTATGTTGTGAACATATGCAACCTACCCCTCCATGCTTTCTTATCCTCATCCTTCATGTCTAACCTACTTATTCCCTCAATTATTCCTATGACTCTATTCATTGTTGTGTAATAGCAGCTCTATAGCATGAGACACCTATTTATAATAGTCTCAATTATTGTGGTCTCATGTCCTATAATGCAGCTCTAATTATGAATCATGAATGTGAATCCACTGCTGCCTTATTCCACTCATATCTTCATGTGGACAGTGAACAATAATTTTGGATACTATAGTGGCGAGTAGTAGCTCAAGGGAATAATTGCTAAACCACTATGGCGGAAGATTCGAATCCTTTTTCTAGTAGTTTTGTTGATGTATGATTGTTTCTTCATATTCAATTGTCAATAATTAAGGTC
This sequence comes from Cicer bijugum, assembly GCA_037974875.1. Taxonomy (NCBI): domain Eukaryota; kingdom Viridiplantae; phylum Streptophyta; class Magnoliopsida; order Fabales; family Fabaceae; genus Cicer; species Cicer bijugum. The sequence continues at coordinate 2,310,495 of JBBPBT010001132.1, forward strand.
ATCATCGACGTACCATCTTAGTTGATTTTCTTTATCTTTAATCACTTTTTAATTGACTTCTTTAAGAATAAAATGGATTGTCCATTGAAATTAATTTCTAATTTTCCTCTTGTAAGCATTTGTGGTATATATATATAGTCCCGAATGATTGAAGCAAAGTAGTCTTACAAATAAAAGTTGGAACCGTGCGGTTTACAAAAAAAAAAAGAACAATAGAAAAACCGTTTTGACTTTGGTCTCTGAACTTAGCCATTGTAGAACAGATCGAGAGCCTGAAATCACAAACATTGTACAAAAGTTGAAGTGGCGAAATACATATTTGTTCGATCAAAATTTTGCACGTAAAAAAATTGAGAATTGGTCCTTTTTATAATTAATTTTCATCTAATATTATATATGTTTGATTAATTTTGTGGGAGAGACAACATTAGAGGATATTATTGTTAACGATTCGGATCCACGATGGTGTAAGTCTCAATGACAAACGCACATATGGTATACGGACAGAGAAGTATGAATGCGACAGAGAGAGAGATGTCGAACCCTATACTTTCCTTATTGTCACTCACTCATCAAATTTGGTCCTTTTTATAATTAATTTTCATCTAATATTATATATGTTTGATTAATTTTGTGGGAGAGACAACATTAGAGGATATTATTGTTAACGATTCGGATCCACGATGGTGTAAGTCTCAATGACAAACGCACATATGGTATACGAACAAAGAAGCATGAATGCGACAGAGAGATGTCGATCCCTATACTTTCCTTATTGTCACTCACTCATCAAATTTGGTCCTTTTTATAATTAATTTTCATCTAATATTATATATGTTTGATTAATTTTGTGGGAGAGACAACATTAGAGGATATTATTGTTAACGATTCGGATCCACGATGGTGTAAGTCTCAATGACAAACGCACATATGGTATACGAACAAAGAAGCATGAATGCGACAGAGAGATGTCGATCCCTATACTTTCCTTATTGTCACTCACTCATCAAATTTGGTCCTTTTTATAATTAATTTTCATCTAATATTATATATGTTTGATTAATTTTGTGGGAGAGACAACATTAGAGGATATTATTGTTAACGATTCGGATCCACGATGGTGTAAGTCTCAATGACAAACACACATATGGTATACGGACAAAGAAGCATGAATGCGACAGAGAGATGTCGATCCCTATACTTTCCTTATTGTCACTCACTCATCAAATTTGTCCTCTTTAAAATCCAATTTTTTTCCTTCACCAGGCATAAAATCTATAATTGAATAAAATCTATAATTTAATAATTATGTTATATATATATATATATTATTAATTCACTTAGATGATTATACATCAACAGATTTTGGTACATAAATTGCCATAAAATTTTAAAAAGCAGATACTATGAAGGAAATTTCCAAAATATATTTGAAATTCTCTAATAGCTATATTAATGTAGTAATATTAAATAATTTAATGTATCACTTGATCAAGTGGTTGCAATGTTTGGGTTTAATTCAAACCAATGCATCTTTTAAGTTATAAGGTTAGAATCTTTCTCAATAGTTGTTTTCTTTCACCAATTGTTATGAGTTCAAGAGTTGTTTTCTTTCACCAATTGATAAGAGTATCTCTATAAAAAGAGATGCTTAGGAGGTAGAAAGAACAAGATAATTTTCTTGTTACATGAATCAAATTTATGTAAAAAATATTTATGAGTTATTTCTTCTTTTCTCTAGTGCACGAGAGTAAATGAAGAAATTTTATTGTGTAAACTATCATTGATCGATAGGCTTGATGTGAATATGCAATTCACTTCAAGGATTTCAAAGTATTCTGAAGGGGATTCACCGGTTAACTCATTTGCATCCAATATATATAGATTGGTGGGGGCGAATCGAACCTGAAGCTTAGTGTGATACACACACTTTGGAATTTATTTGTACAACATTCATCATCCTCAATTTCATCATCTTCTTATTCAAGATTTGCAGTATACCCCCAACAAAAGATTCAAAAATCTTTAGGTTCAATTTTCGGATGATAAAAGGTACACATTTAAATATATATATATATATATATATATATATGACATGTTTGAAGTTCTAAATTCATATGTGGTTCTCCAAAGTAGTTATATTTGTTTATGTTAAATTTAACATGTGGTTAGATTGATATGCATGATTTAGAATATAATCAAGTATGTGAATTTAAATGGTTTATGCATGAATTTTGCTTGTTTGGATTTTAAAAATTAATTAAAGTCTTCAAAATAATCATATGAAAATTCATGGTTGGACACCAGAATCTTTTGTTCATTGTTTATTCATTAAATCCAAAATTGATAAACTCAATGATTTTATTCATTGTTTATTTTATATATGATACTTATTTGGATTTACCATACAACATATTTAAATATGAAAATTTAATTAACAAATAGAATTCATAATGCATGTATTAATTATAATATAACTTTGAAGAAATGATTTATTTAATGGATATGAAATGAATTCTTATTTGTTAAGGAGTAGATGACTTACATGTTTGGACCCATCTTATGATACTTAATTATGATAAATTTTTATGATCATGTTTTGTTAGTTTGTGGCAATATATATTTAATGCATTACATTTATTATATCTTGGACTTAGATATATTGAAAACATAATTAGAATTTTAAAATGAGATGCTTACTAAATATAGTAAAAGGTAGAATGACATAAATGTTTGTGTATGTGATAATTGAGATGCTTATTAATTGTATGTGATACAATGTGAAGAATGGAAAATGTGTCATGGTTTGGTGATAGTTGATCAATACTATCAAGAATATAAAAGGTAATCGGAGGCTTGATGTAAGTCATGACTTGTACCAGACATGATATAACATATGTTGTTGGAAGGTTAAGTCGGTATACAAGCAATCCAAGTAAAGAACATTTTCATGATATCAATATAGTATTAAAATATTTGAAAGGAACTATTAACTATAGTTTAGTCTATAATGGATATCCTTCAATTTTGGAAGGATATACAAATGTCAGTTGTGTAACTTATGTTGAGGATCATGCTTCCACAAGTGGATGGATCTTCAATCTTGGTGGAGGTGCAGTTTCTTAGGGATCAAAGAAATAAACATGCATTTTTGACTCCACAATGGTTGCAGAGTTCATTGCCCTAGCTACAGGTAGTAAAAAGGCTGAACGACTAAGAAATTTGTTGTATGAGGTACCAACTTGGGCAAACTAAATGACATTAGTATCTATACATTGTGATAGTCAATACACAGTATCAACAACATATAGCCAAGTATATAATAGAAACTCAAAACATATTGGTTTAATACATAGCTATGTAAAGGATTTAATGGAGTGATATCCATAGTGTTTGTAAGAATTGAAAAATACATTGCAGATCATTTGACGAAAGGTCTGACAATGAACATGATGTTGAAAACATCATTAGGGATGTGATACAAGCTCATATCTAGATAATCACCAATGGTGGAAACATCAACTCACACTTGAGTAGCATCAAGTTTTGAGTTCAATGAAGAAAGTACACTATTAGAGTGATTGAAGTACTTGACAAAAGATACATCCCAAAGGGTAAAAGAACTTGGACCATAAAATAAAAGTGGTAGGATGAAGTCTCCTCTTGATGGACATATTGTATATATTAGCTAGAATGTATAATTATGGGTGCATTTCTGATATAGTCCACCTATATGAAAATAAAGTGGGACGCTTCATAGAATTCAAGGACTTGACTCTTAAATTCTCATGAAAAGGATGTGAGACACAGAGCCTTATCAATATTTCATATTTATAATTCGATCAATGGTACCAAGATTTCATGTGTGAGATATGCACACTTGTTCTAATGAATGGTTGGTTCAAAGCTTGTCTATCAATCTATTCGGGGATGAGTGAAAACATAATTTACTAAGTAATGGTTCAAATTGTAATATACCTTTATCCGAAACCAAGAGATTTATGAAATAACAAACTTAGATATATTTTGAATATGGTAGGGGATTATGAAGGGAATTTCCAAAATATATTTGGAATTCTCTAATAGCTATATTAATGTAGCAAAATCAAATAACTCAATATATCACTCGGTCAAGTGGTTGAAATGTTTGGATTTAATTCAAACCTATGCATCTTTTAAGTTATCAAAAGTTACAATATTTCTCAATAGTTGTTTTCTTTCACCACTTGGTATGAGTTCAAGAGTTATTTTTTTTCATCAATTGTTATGAGTATCTCTCTATAAACAGAGATGCTTTAGAGGCAGAAAGAACAAGACAATTTTCATATTACTTGAATCAAATTTATGTCAAAAATATTTATGAGTCATTTCTTCTTTTCTCTATTGCACGAGAGTAAATGAAGAAACTTTATTCTGTAGATTATCATTGATTGATAGGCTTGATGTGAATGTGCAATTCACTTCAAGGATTCCAAAGTATCTTGAAGGGGATTTGTCGGTTAATCCATTTGCATCCAATATATATAGATTGGTGGGGGGTGAATCGAGCCTAAAGCTAAGTGTGATACACACGCTTTGGAATTTATTTGTGCAACATTTATTATCATCAATTTCATCATCTTCTTACTCAAGATTTGCAGCATACTCCCAACAAAAGATCCAACAAGTACTAATTACACGGGATCATAATTTATTTCAATTATTGAATTTTGACTTTTAAAGTTTTAATTAAAAGTTTAATATTTAAAGTGCAAAATAATATTCAGTCATGCACACTGTGCGGGGTATATTCTATTTTGTTATAGTTTTCAAGAGTTTATCTTAAAATAGTTAGTCGCTCAAATAGAAGTTTAGGGATGGGTACATGATTCCTGATAGGAATCATGTCACCTATTACATCAAGTTTTCTTCCTTACCAATGATGAAATATAATAAATGTTTTTAAAATTATTTTTATCTCTTATACCATAAAAGTTTAGTGAATATTAACTCAATATTTAATATATTTTTTCTCTATATTTTTAACATCATATTCTAAGTTGTGATTTATTTCCATATGTATAACACATGTTTATAGAGGTTGATCAACGCCACTTGGAAAAATGTATCCAGTGGCGACTTGCAATGTTTAAAAGAAAATAATTGCTTCATTTTAAAAGGAATTGTGTATGTATTGAAAATTAAGGTGTTCATAATATATCTTCTAAATACGATTCCTACATTTTATTTAGCGCCTTTGAGATTATTGTAACTAATCATTTCATTGATTGGCTTCATGTAGAAGTTGAGCACTCTATTCAATCACAACATAAGCAATCTCAACAAACAAGATGTAAAAGAAAGAAATTACTGCATTTGTACAAGAATATTATTTCAAAAATTGGTCCAATAATTTTATTGTATATGAATGAAATTATTTACCTCCGAAACATCATGTAATTTGTTCCATTTATATTCTTTTATAGTCTCAATTAGACAAACTTCCCAAGCTAATTTGTCAACAATTACAATTCCCAATGTCACTCGTAAACAAACAAGTAACTTCTAAAATATTTTAATAATTATTTTAAACAAAAGGATTGCTTATATGGTATGCATTCTACAAAAATTTATTTTCTTTTTTAGCTTCCTCGTTTAAACTTTGAATTTTGAAAGATCGGAATGTGTTTGTAATTTTCTGAAGCTCTTCATTGGTACGAAGAAAGAACGGAAAAGAGTAAACACCATCAACATCCAAAGTTTTCTACATGTTGCATCGAATATTAGGTTCAACTTCTATTGCTAAAATTTACAACTACTTTGCTCTATGACTTGCTTGATTATGATGGAGATAATGCAGCAAAATATTTTCGTCATAACAATTGAATTTACAATGCTGATTTTTCTTTTACATCTATGGGTGGAAAAATTGATTATGAAATCAACAAACATAGCATCCCTTATGTCTTTCGAATCAATGGATAGACTTACCACCTACTTGGGTCTTTATGCCATGAGAATGGAGACAACAAAATTTGCCCTATTTATATAAATGATAAAAAAATGAGGTCTCAAATAGATTAGGCTTTATCCAAGGTGATAATGAAAATAGTCCTTTTCATGAGAAACTTGTAAGAGACATTTTGCATATACCGGAAAATCACAATGTCTTGGTAAAATCATTTAGGACGGTCTTAAATAAATATGATCACCGTGATGTTAGAGAATTGAAGCTAAGATTGCATAGTAATATGTTGACTAATGGGAGACAAAACAACTGGTCCTCTTTTTCAGAAGTTGCAGCATTAGTTTATCAAAGCTCAAATGAAGAAAGTCATCAAAATATAATTGTTGAACACAAAGCAAAAGGCCTTTTGGAGAATCATAAAATTGCACCTAAGTTTCATGGCACTACAATACCCAATATTATTTCCATATGGAGAATATGGTTATAGGATTGGGATGAGTCATCGAAATCCAAAAATGGGAAGGGCCTACAGACGAAAAGAAGATACTATGAGACAATATTATTCTTTTCGCTTGCAACAATGAGCTAGATAGGCACAAACAATGTTACAGAGTGAGCATTTGTTCCAACAATACATGGTGGATGCTTATGCTTCCATCAAAGAAGTTAGAATCAATTAGATTAGAAACAATCAGAAGCAATTGCTTGTTGAATTGTATAGTGGATTGAGAGATGCTATTAGTCAAGGAGATGCCATGACAAATTATGTTGGTAGAATGACTCCTTCCATCGTCGTATACTGGTGGTCGCAGTATCGTGTTCAAAATTACAAGGTACATAATTACTTCAATATCAATATTTAGGCATGCATTATATACATTTCCAACAAATCTTTGTGGCTTCAAATATATTTTGATTTGTAAATAAGTCTAATTTCATGCTATTCTTCAACTCTACTTAGGTTGCATATATCTAAATTTTATCAATGTCTCTTTAAATTGACATTCATTTTTCATAGATGTGTTTTTAAAGAAATTAACTAACAATTGAAATCATACTTTGGATGTAGTGGCTATATGTTGGATATTTTGACCTATTTTTAACATTCACATGCAACCCAAAATGATTAGAAATTCAATTTTTCATTGAAACAATTGAAAGAAAAAAAAAGTGAGTACAGACCCGACATCATTAGTCGTGTTTTCTTTATTAAGTTACGAGAGGTAATCAATGATGTTAGACGTCAACAAATATTTTGTAAAGTCACAACAAGTAATGTATTTTGTCTCAATTTTAATTCATTTTAGTCTTTGATTAATCTACAAACTAAAGAAATATGAAAATTTATCTACACTACATATTATTGCATGTAACAATATTGATATGCTACTAAAGCCTACGAATATTGAAATAAAAAAAAAAATAAAAAAGAGGTTTGTCCCATGCCCGCATGTTAGTGTTCTTAAATTCAGAAGATAAAATACAAACACCATTCTAAGATTAATGACACCATATCGGCATAAATTCCAAATAAAGATATTGACCCTCTTACTTTTACTGTAGTTGAGCGATTTATGATACATGGACCATGTGGTATTTTAAATAAAAAATATCTATGTACGATTAATGGAAAATGTGGGAAGCATTATCCAAAGAGATTGCATGATAAAACATCAATACATCTTGAAGAATGGCAGCCAACTTGATAGTCCTGACGTGGTCCCATACTATAGAAATCTTTTGATAAAATATGATGCCCATATTAATGTTGAGATTTGCAATCGTTCTAGATCAATTAAATATTTTTTTCAAATATATCAAAAAATGTCCTGATTGAGTTAGAGCAATCATCTCTAATGTAGAATACATTGATAATAGTTCAACAAGTTCAATGCAATTTCTTGATGAAATTAAAAAGTACCTTGATTGTAGATACATTTCTCCATTAGAGGATTCATGGAGAACTTTTCAGTTTAGTATGTTTTTGGAGAACCATCCGCTAAACGTCTTTCCTTTCACCTTCATGGGCAGAAAATAGTAAATTTTCCAAAATCTATGTGTTTGTCTACTATTTTAAATATAGAAGAAATTAAAACTACGATGTTCACAAAGTGGATGAAAATGAACTCTGAAGACATGGAAGCTCGAAAACTAACATATGAAGAAGTTCCTACTAAATATCTTTGGAACAAGACTAGCAAAAAGTGGACAAGACAGAAAATTGGAAGGTGTGTTGGAGGAATATATTATGTTCCTCCCATAACTGGAGAAAATTTTTATTTAAAGATGCTTTGAAACAATGTATGAGGCAATCATTAATTTGAAGAAATTAAAAATGTTAATGGACTTGTATATCTAACATATAAGGACGTGTGTTATGGACTTGGTTTACTAGAGTAAGATAAAGAGTTTGATGATCGTATTAAAGAAGCAGCAGCAGCATGGGAAAAATTTGACTAGGCCAACTTTTGTCGGCAACTTTAGTGAATTGTACAGTAATTAATCGATGTTTTCTTTGGGAATCTAATTGAAAGTTGTTTTATGAAGATATTTTATACAGACAACCCCAACTACTAAACTTCCATTACCTACATTTTTTAGATGACCAATTAAAAAACTATGTGGAAAATTTGACTAGGCCAACTTTTGTCAACAACTTTAGTGAATTGTACAATTATTAATCCATGATTTCTTTGGGAATCTAATTGAAAGTTGTTTTATGAAGATATTTTATATAGACAACGCCAACTACTAAACTTCCATTACCACCATTTTTTAGATGACCAATTAAAAAACTATGTGCTTTCAAAGATGGAAAAATATCTTAGAAAGGCCGAGAAGTCTTTGGAAGATTACAAAGGAATGGTCATTCTCAATAGCAATGTAATTAAGGAAACGAACAACCATCTTATTATGAAGGACCTAAATTATGATATGTTTAAAATTCATGAAGAATACTCTTAGTTGCTGCACGATCTTAATTCATATCAAAAGGCAAATCATGATTTTGTGCTTCAATCAGATACCTTGAACTTTGGAAAGTTGTTCTTTGTTTATTATTCTGATGGAACGGGAAAAACTTACCTTTGATGAGCATTACTTCCAAAATTAAGATCGAAAGGTAAGATTTCTCTAGCTATTGCAACTTTTGGCATCGTTGCTCTATTACTATCAGGTGGTCGAGCTGCACATTCTAGATTTCAATTACCCTTGAATCCAAATGATGAAGGTGCAAACACGTGAAGGGAGTTGAATTTTGTTTGACAAAGTTGATAATTTTGTACTAATTTGATGAAAGCTGGTTAGTTTTTATGAATTACTTAGATAAGAAGCAATCACGTTTAGAGACAGCAAACATTGAAAGCATAAATAATTAGACACATAGACTTATCCCACTAACTTGGCTACATCAAGTCCCCTCATTCAGTAGTCTTTAATCTACCAATTCAAATACCTTGAATTGCAAAGCACATTGACAATTCAAGCCAAGTCTTCTCCTAATAACCTACAACCCCAAATTAAAGAAGGAACTAAACCACTATAGAGTTGGATACAAAAGATTGGAACTTTAAGTGTTTGTTTCTAAAAAAACTAATAATAATAAAAATAATAATAATTGTCACACTAAGAAAAAAACACTCAGAAAATACTTCTCATTCGAACAAGTGTTTCTTTCTTTGAACTCTAAGATGAATTTGGAATTTTGAGCTTGAGTTTTCTACTTTTTTCTGATTTTCGATAATATTCTTTTTCAACCTTGAGTATTTATTTATAGTTAAAATTAAGGCTTCAATTTAGTTCTTGCTTAATTATGAATTGTATCTTCATTCCTAGCTTGGTCAACAATGTTCTTATTCAAAAATAATTCTGAACAAGATGTTTTTGGATAATATTTTCTTTAGCTAATTCCTTATTTTTGAATCCAATATGAGCAGTTCTTCGAGATTGATTTTGTTCGTATTTTCTTCATATTGAATTTGTAAATTCTTCATATTGATTATGTTCGTATTTTGTTTAGATTGAGTTTGTAAATTCTTCAAATTGATATTGTTCATCTTTTATTGTAGAAAAATCTTAATCAAATTGTAAGACCCGTAATTTTAAATTATACTTTATGTATTTTAGTGTATTTTGGTATTGAACTCGGAGGCTTTTTAGCCAAGTTATTAATATTTTGTGAGTTTAAATGACCAAAAATATATTTTGATGCCCCGATTAAAGTTACTCGTCAATAAATAAATTAAATTAACTGCGGTGAATCTTTTACGAAGAATTTAATTCTGGGGAGTTTTGTTAAAAATATCTCAAGTTGCTAAAAATTGTATATGTCAATTGAGTTGCGACGAGAGTAGATATTTTTATCAAAAATAGTTTGAGATGTGAGTGAAGTGATGTGTGGAAGAGTTGTTAGATATTTGTTGGGGTTTGAATTTAAGTATAATATAAATATATATATATATATATATATATAATTGGATGTAGTATATATATATATATATATATATATGTTAGAAAAGGAAGAAAACAGAAATAGAGGAAAACGTAATACGCCTCCCTCCATTCTCGCGAACCCTTCTTCCTCTTCCTTCTACCTTCCATTTCTTTTTCTTTCTTTGGCTTCAAGAAAACCAAGTTAGTGAAAGAAAAACATTCTCCTGCTGCTCGACTTCTTCTCTTTATCCTCTTTCGTCTTCTCGAATTCGAAAACGGTGTTAGGGATTTCGAAACCGTCAAACACAAACCTCCATATTTCGTCTAGATCTAAGCTTCGTTTCGCGAAGAGATAGATGGGAAAGTTGTTCACCCCCACGCTATGGTGCTAGTGAACTAACTTTTGAAGTGACGTCGCAAACGGAGATTTTATCGGAATTACTCACGGTACGGTAATCGCTCATTAAAGCTAACGTTAAGGTAAGGGCTCCTTCCAAACTTTTAGTTTTCATTTAGGGACTTATATGTGGTTGTCTAGAAAAGAAATTTCTTAGGGTTGAAGTGTTGATTTGGGGAAAATGAATTTAATGCTTTTATGGGTGAAATTTTAGAGTTGGGTTTTGGTGATATTGATGAGTGTTTTGTGGAAAATGAATTTAACTCATTTATATGTGGTTTTGAGGAAAAGAAATTTGATATGTTTGAGTGGTGGGTTGTGATGATTTGTGGTTGTCGTGTTTGACGTGTTCATAACTAATATTTATAAATTTTGAGATGTGTTTGTGTGGATTTTGTGGAAAAATGAATTGATGTGATTTGGTGTGAATTATGGATTGAATTTGAGAATATGCCTGAGTATGTTTCATGTGGAATTTGAAAATCATTAGAGTTAAACGAGTATTAAAAATGGGGAATCTTTTAATATCTACGTTTACTTAATGTTTGTCGTGAAAATCATTAGAGTTAGACGGATATTAAAAATGGGGAATCTTTTAATATCTGCTTTTACTTAATGATTGTTGTCCGAATTGTTAGAGTTAAATGGGTATTAAGAATGGGGAATCTTTTATTATCTGCATTTACTTAATGATTATTGTCCGAATTGTTAGAGTTAAATGGGTATTAAGAATGGAGAATCTTTTAATATCTGCATTTACTTAATGATTGTTGTCCGAATTGTTAGAGTTAAATGGGTATTAAGAATGGGGAATCTTTTAATATCTGCATTTATTTAATGATTGTTGTCCGAATTGTTAGAGTTAAATGGGTATTAAGAATGGGAAATCTTTTAATATCTGCATTAACTTAATGATTGTCATCCGAATTATTAGAGTTAAATGGGTATTAAGAATGGGGAATCTTTTAATATCTGCATTTACTTAATGATTGTCGTCCGAATTGTTAGAGTTAAATGGGTATTAAGAATGGGGAATCTTTTAATATCTGCATTTACTTAATGATTGTCGTTCGAATTATTAGAGCTAAATGGGTATTAAAAATGGGGAATCTTTTAATATTTGCATTTACTTAATGATTGTCGTCCGAATTGTTAGAGTTAAATGGGTATTAAAAATGGGGAATCTTTTAATATCTGCATTTACTTAATGATTGTCGTCTGAATTGTTAGAGTTAAATGAGTATTAAAAATGGGGAATCTTTTAATATCTGCATTTACTTAATGATTGTCGTGGATTGAATCAGAGTATGTTCATGCATTTCATAGTACATGGCGACCAGATGGGCCATGGTGTTATGGTGACCGGATGGGCCACAAGATGATTCCATGTGATTTTCTGGTTCATCTTATCCTTGCGGGGATTGTCGTGTCGTGTAAGGTATGCAATAAACAGCATGTATTTAGTAAATCATGATGACCCGTGATAGGTAGCACCTCGGTAATTTAGTACTTCGGCCTGTGATAGGCAGTACAATTATGATTTACGACCCTTCAAGGAGGGTTTTGGTTTGGAATTCCGAGTCCATGCATTTTTGCATATACGCATTGCATTAGGGTGCTTGGCACGCGAGTCATGTTTGATTTAAGATTATGATTGAGTGTTTGAACTCAAGTCATCATGGTGATTGTGTCATAATTGCCAAGTATGGATGTTTTGGAATTGTGTGTAAGTGTGATTGATTGCAAAACCTTTTCGAAACTTAAGTTATCGTGGTGATTGTGTTATAATTGCCAAGTGTGGATGTTTTGGAATTGTTTATAAGTGTGATTGATTGCAAAACTATTTCGAAACTCAAGATGTCGTGGTGATTGCGCTATAATTGTTAAGTGTGATTGTTTGGATTTGTGTGTAAGTGTTGATTGGTTTAGAAACCCTTTAAAAAGTTGAATTTTGCTGAAGTTTGCTGTTTTTCTGTTGCTGTCTGATGTGTATTCGAATACAGCAAGTTGTATTCGGATACAGATGTAACACCCCGATTTTCAAAGCGAGGGTGTATATAAATTTTTCAAAAGAATTTAAAATAAAACAGAGAAACAAATAAGGAAATACCTTTGGATAAATATTTAAGTCATTAAAATTTACAAGCAGCGGAAAAGTTTTTGAAACATGAGTCCAAAGTATTTACACAACAGCCAGTGATACATGGAATCCATTAACATAAGATGTCATGCTGACAATATTAGTGAAGATACAATTTTCCAATTTAAAATAAACGCAATCCAAAATAAAGACATTTGTTCCCTCTTTGTCAACCTAATATGATCATTCTACCAAAAACTATACACCCTGAGTGATCTCCACGCGCCCCGTAAGATCCTCCTAATATAGCTCCAGTCAAGCGTTCCCATCTACATTCCCATCCGTAGGGTATGAACCGGTAGGATTGTCCTGACTCTCATCTGAGGGCAAAGCCTAGATTTCCACAATAGTTGCAAAAGGTCACCAACCGAAATTAACAGTTAACACATAATATTTAAGTTTTTAAATGCACAAAATACCCTTTCAACTTAGCATGCACCTTAAAAAGGGTTTTCCATATGCTAAAAGTTCATATAATACTTGCCAAATAAAAATGAAATCAAAATAAAGTTCTCAATCCATCAAGTAATACATAACTTACCAAAATATTGATACATCAATTGAGCAATCGATTATCTAACTCAAAATAAGAATTTCTACTAAGCCAATCGATTGGGAAATCGATTTCCTGAAGGTTTTTAGTGAAATCTGTACTCTGGGCTTAATCCAATCGATTGGGAAATCGATTGAATGAATAACTGAGCCCCTGTATTAAAGCCAATCGATTTCCAAATCGATTTTGTCAAATTGGCTGGATTCCTGTATTGGCCAAATCGATTTTGTCAAACTGGCTGAGCTCCTTTGATAAATCCAATCGATTGCCAAATCGATTTCGAGGAATAGTTTTTAAAAGAATCGATTTGGGAATCGATTTCCCTGCATGTTTTTCTAAAAATACAAAAACTAACTCAATCACATTCACACACAATTCCAACACATAACACTTAGTAATTTCAACACAATCACCACAACATTTTGAGCTTCGAAATAGTTTTGCAATCAAACATGCTACCACACAATTCCAAAACATAACTCTTAGTAAAATCCACACAATCACAATGACATTTCAAGTTCAAACACTCAATCACAACTTGAATCAAACACACTTACACACAATTTCAAAACATAACGCTTAACAGTTACAACGCAATACCCGCACGGACAAAATGAACCAACAAATCACATGGAATCATCTTGACGCGACAATCCCCACACAGACAAGATGAACCAACAAATCACATGGAATCACCTTGACGCGACCATCCCCACACAAACAAGATGAACCAACAAATCACCTGGAATCATTTTGATGCGACAATCCCCACACAGACAAGATGAACCAACAAATCACATGGAATTATCTTGACGCGACAATCCCCACACAGACAAGATGAACCAACAAATCACATGGAATCATCTTGACGTGACAATCCCCGCAAGGATAAGATGAACCAACAAATCACATGGAATCATCTCGTGGCCCGTGGACAAGATGAACTAACAAATCACCTGGAATCATCTCGTTTCCCATGGATGAGATGAACCAACAAATCACATGGCATCATCTCAGTTACCACTATCACTATGAAATGCCTGAGCATACCCTGACTCTATCCACGAAAATAGTTAAGTAAATGCAAATATTAAAAGATTCCCCATTTTTAATACTCATTTAACTTAAACGATTTTCACAACAAACATTAAGAAAACATAGCCATTAAGAGATTCCCCATTCTTAATACTCATTTAACTTAAATGATTTTCAAAACAAACGTTAAGTAAACAGAAATATTAAGAGATTCCCCATTCTTAATACTCTTTTAACTTAAGCGATTTTCAAAACAAACATTAAGCGAACAGAAATATTAAGAGATTCCCCATTCTTAATACTCTTTTAACTTAAACGATTTTCATAACAAACATTAAGTAAACAAGACATTAAGAGATTCCCCATTCTTAATACTCATTTAACTTAAACGATTTTCAAAACAAACATTAAGTAAACAAGACATTAAGAGATTCCCCATTCTTAATACTCATTTAACTTAAATGGTTTTCAAAACAAACATTAAGTAAACAAGACATTAAGAGATTCCCCATTCTTAATACTCATTTAACTTAAACGATTTTCAAAACAAACATTAAGTAAACATAGACATTAAGAGATTCCTCATTCTTAATACTCGTTTAACTCTAATGGTTTTCAAATTCCACACAAAACAAACTCAAACATATTATCAAATTCAATCCACGATTCACACCAGAACACATCAATTCATTTCTCCATAAAATCCAACCATACACATCAACATAACCCACCACTCAAACACAACAAGTTTCATTTACTCAGAATCATACATAAATGAGTTTAAATTCATTTTCCACGAAACATTCATCAATATACCCAAAACCTAACTCTAAGATTTTACCCATAAAGCCTTAGATTCATTTTCCCCAAATCAACACGTCAACCCTAACAAATTCTTTTCCACACATCCACAGATAAGTCCCTAAATGCAAACTAGAAGTTTGGAAGGAGCCCTTACCTTCACGTTAGCTTTAATGTGCGATTAAGGTACCGCGAGTAAATTCGGTAAAATCTCCGCTCGCAATATTGCTTCCAAAGTTGGTTCCCTAGCACCGTAGTGTGGTAGTCAGCAACTTTCCCTTCTATCTCTTCACGAAACGAAGCTTAGATCTAGATGAAACGGGAGGTTTGTGTTTGACGGTTTTGAAATCTCTAACACCGTTTTTCTTTGTTTTCGAATCAAAGAGGAAGAGTGAAGTTGAGAAATCCTTGTCCTATCACCCACAAAGCCTTGGGTTTCTATTATTGAACTAAAAGGGAGAAGCAAAAATGAAAATCTCAAAATCTTTAGATATTTATTAAAATTACCATTTCACCCATCACTTCCCAAACCACTTTTTGTTAAAAATATCTACTCTCGTCGCAACTCAATTGACAGATGAAATTTTTAGCAGTCCGAGATATTTTTAACGAAACTCTCTAGAATTAAATTCTTCGTAAAAGATCCACATCAGTTAATTTAATTTATTTATCGACGAACAATTTTAATCGAAGTATCAAAATATATATTTTTGGACATTTAAGCTCACAAAATATTAATAACTTGGCGAAAAAGCTTCCGATCAATACCCAAAATACACTAAAATACATAAAGTGTAATTTAAAATTATGGGTCTTACAACAGACATGTTGTTTTTGCCACTGACTTACTGTGTAGTCGAATACAGACTGTTGTAGTCGAATACAGACATGTTGTTTTGCCACTGACTTACTGTGTAGTCGAATACAGACTGTTGTAGTCGAATACAAACATGTTGTTTTTGCTACTAAATGCTGAAACAGCCTTGTATTCAAATACAAAGATGTTGTATTCGAATACAGCAATGTTGTTTTGTTAAAAACTTCATTTTTCAACCTTGTTTATGAATTTTTAGCATATGGAAACCCTTTTAAGGTGCATGCTAAGTTGAAAGGTTATTTTGTGCATTTAAAAACTTAAATGTTATGTGTTATTGTTAATTTCGGTTGGTTACCATTTACAACTATTGTGGAAATCTGGGCTTTGCCCTCAGATGAGAACCAGGACCATCCTATCGGTTCGTACCCTGTGGATGGGAATGTAGTTGGGAACACCTGACTGGAGCTATGTTAGGAGGATCTTGCGGGGCGCGTGAAGATCACTCGGGATGCATGTATAGTTTTTGGTAGAATGATTAGATTAGGTTGACGTATAGGGACTAGATGTCTTTCTTTTGGGATGTGTTTATTTTAATTTGGAATACTGTACCTATACCAATATTGTCAGCATAACATTTTATTTTCGATGGGTTCCATGTACCACTATTTGATGTGTAAATACTTTGGATTCGTATTTCAAAAACTATTCCGCTGCTTGTAAATTATGTTGACTTAATTGTCGTTGTGTTATGACTTAAATATTTATCCAAAGGTATTTTCTTTCTTTATTTCTCTATTTGTTTTAATTTCTTTAAAATAAAAAAATACACTCTCGCTGTTAAAAATCGGGGTGTTACACAAATCTTTTTCAAATCTTGACCATATCTTCTTTTCAACTTGGTTAAAGATTTTCTTCAATTATAAATCTGAATCAAATTTTATTTTAGATTTTCTTCATTTATAAATTTAAATCAAATTTTATTTTATATTTTCTTCAATTATAAACCCGAATCAAATCTTATTTTAGATTTTCTTCAATTATAAATTTGAATCAAATCTTATTTTAGATTTTCTTCAATATAAATCTGAATCAAATCTTATTTTAGATTTTCTTCAAATATAAATCTTTTTTCATAATCCGTGAAGTCAAATATATTGTTCTCATAAAATATTGTTGTTAACATCAAAACTCTCGCATAAAACCAACTTAATTCCAACAAATAAGACTTCAATGCAATCAATAAAGACACATATCTTGCTGAATTAATTATGCAAACATCTTTAATTATTTGGGATGAGGCACTCATGGCCAACAAATATTTCCTCAAGTATTAGATTGATCACTTTGTGATATTATGAAATGAATCAAATAAGACTAAGGTTTCGAAACCATTTGATGTAATTACTATTGTATTGGGTGACGACTTTTGTTAGATTTTACCTATAGTTCAAAAAAGTGATAGGCATGATATAATCCAAGCTTGCATAAAAAATTCATACCTTTAGAAATCAAGTGAGGTTCATTTGCTACATAAAAACATGCATCTACAACCAAATGAGTTGGACTTAATCTCAAAATATACAATATAAAAGTTCGCATATTGGATACTTGATTTAAGCGATGAAAAACAATGCCCGAATATCAGAGATATCAGATAATTATATATGTAAACATATTTATTTAACACAACTCTCTGTGTATAAATTCCTTCAATTTTTATTTTTGCATGGGACTGTGTTCGACAACTATGTATGTAAATATTTAATTCACTCAAAATGCTATAACATTACACAACCTTGCATGTCTACA
This sequence comes from Cicer bijugum, assembly GCA_037974875.1. Lineage (NCBI taxonomy): Eukaryota > Viridiplantae > Streptophyta > Magnoliopsida > Fabales > Fabaceae > Cicer > Cicer bijugum. The sequence continues at coordinate 2,328,425 of JBBPBT010001132.1, forward strand.
CTGCCCATAAAATATATACATACCTATTTAATTTTAATATGTTATTTTTCCATTCTAAAAATCAAACAAAAAATTACGACAACTTTATGATACTAGACATGGTCCCCAAATTAAAACTGTATGAATCTTAAAAAATAATATGGTAGGACCACGCAATGTTAATGTGATTTATATTCTTTGATTATTAATTAATTAGCACACCAAATGAGCATGAGGCCGATTAACTTTGATTGAATAGACAAATTTGGATAATTTATAACACTACGCCAAAAATTGCCTTTTACAGCGCCCCTTTTACAGCGCTTGCTAAACACAAGCGCTGTTGAAAATATATTTTAAAAATAACGGATCCTTTTACAGCGCTTTGTCTTACAAGCGCTGTAATAGAAGCGCTGTTGTATGTATTATAATGTTTGCGCATAACGCTATAAGGCTTTTACAGCGCTTGTCAAAAAAGCGCTGTAAAATGAAGCGCTTTCGCGTATTATTTTACAGCGCTTTTCCCACAAGCGCTGTAAAATGCATGCGCTTTCAATTTTTTGAACTACCTATTACAATGCTTTTTCTACAAGCGCTGTAAAATACATGCGCTTTCATTGAATTTAACTACCTATTACAGCGCTTTTTCTACAAGCGCTGTAAAATACATGCGCTTTCATTGAATTTAACTACCTATTACAGCGCTTTTTTCACAAGCGCTGTAAAATGCATAATTGAAATAATTATATACGTTGGAAACCCTCATATCATATCCTCTAGATCTTTCAAAACCCTAATATCCTCTACGTACTGTGCAGCCATCTACGTTGTCTCAGGTATTTTTTAATTTGTTTTTATCAAAAAATATCTTCAATTGTTTTAAATCTCTTCTACACATGATCTGTTATGCATGTTTTAAATCTCTTCAATTGTTCATGAGAAAAAACATGATCTGTTATGTTTTTTGAAATTGTCAAAAACAACATTATCTGTTATCATGATCCAAAACAACATTATTTCTCATGAACAATTGAATAATTCATATTATATATACCACATGATCTGTTATGTTTTGAAATTATCAAAAATTGGCAAAAACTCATATCACATGATCTGTTCTGTTTTGAAACGTGTTGATATGTTTTGTATTGAAAGCTTATTAGTTTATTAGTTTATTAGTTTATTAGTTCAGTATTGAAAGCTTATTAGTTTTGTAACTGCATTTATATAGGTGGTATAATATGGATAGGAAATGGATGTCAGCCAATCGATTGTCAAAAGAGTATGAAATTGGAGTGAAGGAATTTGTTGAGTTTGCAGTGAAGAATGCAAAAGATCCAAATAGAGTAGTTTGTCCTTGTTTAAAATATTGTTTTGGAAAACGTGTTAGAGAAGATGAATTAGAAGGACATCTAGTATGTAATGGAATTGATCAAAGCTACACATGTTGGATAAGACATGGTGAGAAAAAATAAAGGAAACATTAATTTTGAGAATAGTTCGACATATGCTTCAACTGACTTCGATACAGATACATATGAGCCGGACCGAGTTGATGAGATCGCAAAAGCAGTTGAAGAAGATCTTCGAGATTGTCCTAAAATGTTTGAAAGTTTGTTGAGTGATGCAGAGAAAGAATTATATAATGGTTGTACTAAATTCACAAGATTGTCGGCGATATTAAAGTTGTACAACTTAAAAGCGAGTAATGGATGGTCTGATAAAAGCTTTACAGAATTATTAACACTCATAAAAGATATGTTGCCAGATGATAATGAACTTCCCAGTCGAACCTACGAGGCTAAACGGATTTTGTGTTCTATTGGCATGAGTTACGAAAGGATTCATGCGTGTCCTAATGATTGCATTTTATTTCGAAATGAATATGAACTACTTAAGGCGTGTCCGAAATGCAATGTCTCTCGATATAAGAAGAAAGAATCTACTCCAGCAAAAGTCGTGTGGTATTTTCCTATAATACCAAGATTTAGGCGCATGTATCGCAGTGAAGAAGATTCAAAACACTTGACATGGCATGCAGATGAAAGAATTAAAGATGGAATGTTTCGACACCCTGCAGATTCCCCACAATGGGCAAAAATTGATCACGACTATCCTGAATTCGAGATGGAGTCAAGAAATCTAAGACTTGCACTTTCTACTGATGGAATGAATCCACATGGTCTTCAAAGCATCTCATACAGCACGTGGCCTGTGATTTTGGTAATATATAACCTACCTCCATGGTTATGTATGAAGCGTAAGTTTATGATGTTGTCTCTGTTAATTTCTGGACCCAAACAACCGGGGAATGATATCGACGTATACTTGACTCCTCTAATCGAAGATTTAAAACGTATGTGGGAGACAGGTGTGGAAGTTTATGATGGGTATAAGAAAGAATGTTTCAATTTGAGGGCTATGTTGTTCGGCACAATTAATGATTTTCCAGCATATGGTAATTTATCAGGATATAGCATTAAAGGTCAGTGTGCATGTCCTATATGTGAAGAGAGTACAAATTGGATGCGATTGAAACATTGTAAGAAGAATGTGTTTCTTGGACATCGTAGATTTTTACCTTATAGTCATCAGTATCGTTGGTGGAGAAATGCATTTAATGGAAAATCAGAGGAAGGTAAAGCTCCTTCAGCACCGACTGGATATCAAATACTTGAAAAAGTACAAGGTTTGACCAATAAATTTGGCAAACCTTTTGCGGGAGAGTTGGTCAAAACTGGGTGGAAGAAAAGGTCAATTTTCTTTGAATTGCCATATTGGAAGTCATTGTATATAAGACATTTCCTTGATGTGATGCATATTGAAAAAAATGCATTTGATAGTGTTATTGGCACGTTACTCAATGTTCCAGGAAAGTCTAAAGATGGCATCAACGCAAGATTGGACTTGGTCGATATGGGAATAAGAAATGAATTGGCTCCAGTAAAGAAAGGAAATCGCACATATCTACCTCCAACCGCTCATACTCTATCTAGAAAGGAAAAAATTGTTTTATGTAAATTTCTACACGAAGTTAAAGTTCCAGAAGGATACTCTTCGAACATTAAAAGTTTGGTTTGTATGAAAGACCTCAAGTTAAAAGGTTTGAAGACCCATGATTGTCATATTCTAATGGAGCATTTGCTACCAATAGGTATACGTTCCATTTTACCTGAAAAAGTTCGACTAGCCTTGACTAGATTATGTTTCTTCTTCAGGGAAATTTGTAGTAAAGTGATCGACCCTCAGAAATTACCGACATTGCAGAGGGAAATTGTTGTTACTTTGTGTGAGCTTGAAATGTATTTCCCACCATTGTTTTTTGATATAATGGTTCACCTTACTGTTCATTTGGTTAAGGAGACACAACTTTGTGGGCCAGCTTATATGAGATGGATGTATCCGATTGAACGATATATGAAAATATTAAAAGGGTACGTAAAAAGTAGAAGTCGACCAGAAGGTTGTATTGCTGAACGATACATTGTGGAAGAGGCTGCTGAATTTTGTACTGAATATCTGTCCAATGTTGAATCCATAGGGCTTCCCATGTCTCGTCATTCGGGAAGAATATCAGGAGAAGGGATAATTGGAAGGAGACTGCTGACTATATCAAGGACAGAATGGGAGCAGGCACAATTGTATGTTCTGCACAATGATGATGAGGTTCAACCGTATGTTACAATACACATGGATCAGTTAGCTCGTTTGAACATGAATAGGAATCAAAATTGGATAACTCGAGAGCACAATCGAAGTTTTATAACATGGTTAAAAAATCACATAAAGTCAAAATTTGATATAGACCCTGGATCAATTTCACAGAGGTTGAGGTGGCTAGCAAATGGTCCGAGCTTACATGTCTTTTCTTACACTGGTTATGTTATTAACGGCTACACATTTTATACCAAAGAACAAGATGATCAGACCACTATGCAAAACAGTGGAGTCACTCTCGTAGCTGAAGCGATGCATGTCTCCAGTGCAAAAGACAAAAACCCAATATATGCAAATCTATCATATTTTGGGGTTATCGAGCGCATATGGGAGTTAGACTACACAATATTTCGTGTTCCCATATTTGGTTGCAAGTGGGTCGATAATAATAATGACGTTCGGATTGATGAGTCAGGATTCTTGCTTGTGGATTTTAATAGGGTAGGATACAAAGACGAGCCTTTTATTTTAGCGTCGCAAGCTCAACAAGTGTTTTATGTCGCCGATCCTTCTGATGATAAATGGTTTGTTGTCCTATCGACCAATAAAATAAGTGATGATAACAAGAATGATGAAGATGTTGGTAATGATCTTTTATTTGCAACATCACAACAACCACATGAAATTGATTCAACTGATGATGGTTTATATCTTAGAGATGATCATTATGAGGGAATTTGGATTAATCCATCGTTTCGTATTGTAAATGGACAAACAAATTCGAATCCCACCAGGAAAAGAAGAAGGGCATCTTAATGTACATGTTTAATTGTTGTAATCTGAAGTATTGTAATCTGAATTATTGAAATGTACATGTTTAATTGTTGTAATCTGAATTATGGGTGGGGGGATAATACTTTCTCACCAAATTTTCGTTAATGTAATTTAGGTGACTTAATTGAAATATTAGCATACAAATTCAAATGAATGAATATTAATAACCATTTTTACTTATAAATAGTAAGAGAGTGTATAGAATTGAGAAAATGGTGGTAAAATGAAGAAAATAGTAAGATGTGTATAATTATTTCTCATAAAGAAGGATCAACGTTTTCATTTTTGATCTCCTCGAGGCTGATTCCTCCCATGTTGGAACAATTTCAGCGTTCAAATTAGACTCTAATTAATTCAAATTCAAATTGAAAGGGTGGAGAGTCATGGAACGTTTTACAGCCCTTATAAAAATAAAATAATGAGACGTTTTACAGCGCTCTCCTAACAAAGCGCTGTAAAAGGCCCTTTAAAAAATAAAATAAAGAGAACTTTTACAGCGCTTGTGTGAACAAGCGCTGTAAAAGGCCCTTTAAAAAATAAAATAAAGAGACCTTTTACAGCGCTTATGTGAACAAGCGCTGTAAAAGGCTCATGTAATTTACAAACGCTTACATTTACGAAGTTCACTTAATTCAGATTCGAACCGAGGCCCTCCAAGTGTACAAGGCTTTAAAAGGCACTAAGTAAAATAAAATAAAGGCTTTTACAGCGCTTGTTCACATAAGCGCTGTAAAAGGTCTCTTTATTTTATTTTATATTAGCCTTTTAAAGGCTTGTCACACTTGGGTTCGAATCTGAATTAAGTGAACTTCGTAAATGTAAGCGTTTGTAAATTACAAAAGCCTTTTACAGCGCTTGTGTGAACAAGCGCTGTAAAAGGCTCATGTGATTTACAAACGCTTACATATACGAAGTTCACTTAATTCAGATTCGAACCGAGGCCCTCCAAGTGTGACAAGGCTTTAAAAAGCACTAAGTAAAATAAAATAAATAGACCTTTTACAGCGCTTGTTCACATAAGCGTTGTAAAAGGTCTCTTTATTTTATTTTATATTAGCCTTTTAAAGGCTGGTCACACTTGGGTTCGAATCTGAATTAAGTGAACTTCGTATATGTAAGCGTTTGTAAATTACAAAAGCCTTTTACAGCGCTTGTGTGAACAAGCGCTGTAAAAGGCTCATGTGATTTACAAACGCTTACATATACGAAGTTCACTTAATTCAGATTCGAACCGAGGCCCTCCAAGTGTGACAAGGCTTTAAAAAGCACTAAGTAAAATAAAATAAATAGACCTTTTACAACGCTTATATGAACAAGCGCTGTAAAAGGCTTTAAAAATAATATTCATCAGATAGCTAACATGACTTTCTCTAACAGGATTTTCTTCAAACACCTTGTATGCATCATGGGAATCCCCAAAAATACATTGTTAACAAAAACATCAGACCCATTATTAACAAAAACATTAGACACATTGTTAACAAAAAACATCAGACCCATTGCTAACAAACCCAATTTTCGCAAAATGGCAATGAACCTGAAGATCAAGTTACGATTTAAGAATGAAAGGGAATGTAAAGAGATAAAAAGGGTGTTAAGGTGGAGATTGAAAGAGTAAGCTTTGATGTTTGCGAAGAAGATGCATAAAAGGACTTTGAGGTGGAGTTTGGTGAAGAGGAAGAGAGCTTGGTGGGTTTTGCAGAGCTTGTTTAAAAAATAACATAGCAAAACAAAAAATTAACATAATATGGCCTTTTACAGCGCTTGTTGACAAAAGCGCTGTAAAAGGCCTTTTAAAAATTTAAATAAGGATGTTTTTTACAGCGCTTCTTTGAGGAAGCGCTGTAAAAGGATTTTTTAAAAAACAATGAGGTCTTTTACAGTGCTTGTGGATAGAAGCGCTGTAAAAGAGCCTTTTAAAAATTTTAATAAGGATGTCTTTTACAGCGCTTCTTTGAGGAAGCGTTGTAAAAGGCTTTAAACAAACAAGCGCTGTAAGGACGCTTTTTAGAGCGCTTTTTTAACAAGCGCTGTAAAAGGATTAGGCCTTTTAGAGCGCTCTTTGGAAAAGCGTTGTAAAAGGGTTATAAAAAAGCGCTGTAAAAGGGTTATATATATATATATTAACCTCTTCAGTTTCCTCTTCATTACGTAAACTACACTATCATTGAAACCTTCATCGTTCTTCTCTTCTTTTGCAAACCCTATAATCCCGTCCATTACAAACTGTTTTTCCACGATCCTCTCCTTCATTTCGAACCTTATTTCCATCCAAGATCATTTCGAACCTTATATTTTCATTGAAATACGTAACCCTCATTACGTATTTCTTCAAAACGTTTTTCTGTGAACCTTATTGCTTAACAAATTTCTTTGTTCGCTCTTTTCTTCGCATTTCATCTTTCTTCCAACCATTATTCAGGTATTGATGTTATTTATTTTTTGTAATGATTAAAATGCATGTTGAGCTTGTTTAAAATATATATACTGATACATGTTGAGGTTGTTTAGAATAATGCATGATGCATGTTGAGCTTGTTGATGTTATATTAAATTGCATGTTGAACTTGTTGTAGTTAAATGGATACAAACAAAGAAATAGAATGTCAAAATGAAGAAGTTGGCACCTCTAAGGCTTATGAAAATGAAGTCAAACGTGGTGCAACTATAATGCAAAAGGTGATCAAAGCAAGGAGCAATGGCACGAAGTTTGAGGTTATACTATACTATACTATACTATACTTTGTTTGTTGTGTATTTTTTTAGCTTTTTTTAATAGCATGTACTTACTATATGAGTTTATTAGGTTGGCTGGAATGAAAGTGGTCAGCCAATTGACCCCAACAGCGCAATGTTTGTAAGTTACATTGGGGCTGTTGTTCGACAAAATATTCCTGTTACCATTGACGATTGGAGAGATAAGGAGTTGAAGGATGCCAAAGATATCATATGGAATGATATCCAAGTAAATTTTTTGATTCAATCTTTTGTCATTTATAAATATTTTCATTGAAATACTTTACTTATAATTTTTTTCATTGCAGACAACTTTTGTCCTTGATGAAGGACGAAAGAATTACGTTTTGAGAGTTGCGGGAAAAATCCATCGGGGATTTAGATCGCATCTCTCAAATTTCTATATAAAAGATAGAGAAGGAAACACAAGTGCTGAACCTCCAAAGATATATCAACATTATATATCAAATGATGAATGGAAAGCATTTGTTTCCAAACGTACTGACCCCGCATTTGTCGTAAGTGATTAATTTATTTGCATTTGTGTGTTTTATTATTCATATTCGTAGCGTATTTTAAATTTTTACATAATTGCTATTTTTTTATATAGAATATTAGTAAGGCAAATCGCGAGAGGGCAAGCAACCCGACGCACCCATACAAAAGATCACGTATGGGATATGCACGGCTAGACCAAACCCTTGTAAGTCAATGTAACATCAATGGTTGAAGGAATTTGTATTATAACCTATAGTTTCTAATTAATATTTTTTTTTAACAAATAGCGACAAGAGACCCAATCCGATCAACCATTGGATCGTCATATCTTGTGGAAGGAAGCTCGGGTAAATAAAGATGGAGTGGTTGATAACGAAAATGTTCAAAAAGTAATAGAACTTTGTGTAAGTATATTATGACTTTAATATTGTATTTATCACTTAAATACTTTTTAATATTGTATTTTAAAAATGCTAATGAACTTAATGTTACATGTAATTTAGGAGACGATCGAACAAAGTTCTGAACATGAAGAGGGCAACAAGGCTACTTGCAGGGATATTATGGGCAAAGTTTTTAATGTTCCTGAATATTCCGGTCGTGTTAGGGGGAAGGGATTTGGCGTAACTCCGAGAAGCTTTTTTCCTCAAGAGAAGCGCCAAAAACCTTCCAACGAGGAAGTATTAGAGAAGCTCAGAATCCTATCTGAGCAAGTGGAACTCTTGGTGAATAAGAATAAAGACAAGCAACTTCTGGATCAGCTCCAAGGTGAAATACAAATGGAGAGTGAAAGCGGGAGTTGCAACGTCGGTTTGAAAAATATTCCCGAGGTAATTAATTACTTACTTGCTTATGTAATTACTTATGCATTAAACAATATTATATATTAATTGTACTTATGTTTTAACTATTGATTTAGGGTGTCCATTCATGTTTCCTATACTTGTCATCGCCCACTCATCGGAAGGTGGGAAAAGGTAAATTGTACAATACTTTGGGAGAAGTATTGCACAATACTCCGATTCCTGCGGGCCATGTCAAAGTATCGCCTACTGTTGCCTTCGAACCAACTGCACCGTTGCCGATACCGGACAACGACATTGATATGTAGACTTTGGGCGAAGCTGTTGGTAGTTACGTGGCATGGCCCACGAACCTTGTTGCCCTCGTTAAAAGCCCTCCTAGAAACGAATCAGTTACGTCTCCCGAAAAGGTTTGTCACATTTATTGGATAATTGTCAATTTTTTCAGATTCAATAAACTAACATTTAACCTCATTTTTGTAGGTCCAAGTAAATAAACCTCCCACACATCCAAAAAAAGGCAGCAAACCTCAAAAATTGGAGATTAGTAGAGCTGCCAAATTACAAAGGCCGGAGGCCAATAAAACTGCCAATAAAACTGCCAAACTTGCAGCAAGAGAAAAACTGGATCGTGGGAAATCAGTCGCTGCTGCTCCTACAATAAGTCAGCCACCCCTTGGTAAATACGGGGCGTATCTTGACAAGCAAGTAAAAAACAAGTTATGCAGCAGCGACGATTTGCGCATGATACACATGAATAAAGATATATTCGGAGATGAGTATGAGGAATTGTTCGACAAGGAGCACGTATACGAACTTCTCGAACATAAGGAGCTCAGTGCTACTGTGATGTGCTTGTACATAAGGTAAAAAATACTTTTAATTGCATTTATTGGTAATTAATTAAATGTATTGGTAATTAATCTTCTTTAAAATTTTAATTGAAGGTTTTTGCATGAGAAGTTCGTGTGCATGCGGAAATTGTCAAATAAATACTCATTCTTGTCTCCGCATAAGCTGTCCATGTGGAAACACGATCAAGAAAATGTAAATAAATACATTATGAATATGTTTTTAGGAAATAAAGAAAAGGAAAAATTGTTCTTCGCACCATATAATTCAGGGTACGTAATTTTATCTTTTTAATTGATGAGAATTTAATTTATTAGTTGTGTATAAACAAAATTGCTTAACAAATTTTTTGTTGTTGTAGGGCACATTGGGTGCTATTTGCAATCAATGCGGTCTCTGAAGTTATATACTATTTAGATCCCGTGCATGGCGATTACAACAAACACTCCGAAATAAAGACTATGTTCGACACGTAAGTAATATTCATTTATTTTTGTTACACATATATATAAATAAGTGTTTGTTCATGCTAAAATAATCACATTTATTCATTTATATAGTGCCTTAAAAGGTTATCGATCTCAAAGAGGTGTGATAGTGTCGAAGCAAAAGTCTAATAATATTACATGGATCCCAATAAAGTGCCCTCGTCAAACAAACAACATCGATTGTGGGTACTATGTATTGAGATTCATGAAGGAGATTGTTGACAAGAATAAAACTATTATTCCAAAAACGGTACGGTATTTTGATTATATGATTTTCATATATAAATTATCTATATATTTGATACTAACTTAATATAATATGTTCAATTTTTATATTGCAGTACTTTGAAAATTCCAGTCCATCATATTCTGAGCAAGATCTGATGGAATTAAAGGAGGAATGGTGTGAGTATGTGATTGAAATGAAAATTATTTGATTTTCTGGGAAATAGCATGCTGTTGTGCAAGGGATCTGAATATTATATGGTGCATAGTTATTATATGTATATGATCACAGGACAGTATATAAACATGCATATGAATATGTTGTAAATTAGGTTCAATGTATATTTAGTTACTTATGTTGTAAATTACTGTGTTATAGGGTATATGTATCATGTTTTGTTTTAACAGATTCTGGTTCTGGTTCTGGTTCTGTTTCTGGTTCTGGTTGTGTTACAGGGTACATGCATATGAATATGTTATACATTATTGATTATGGTTGTGTTGTGTTGTGTGAACGTACTGGTTCAAACTAATTTTGGATAAAAAGATAAAAGACAGCGCTTTATAAAAAAAATGTCATAAAAGGCTAAAAGGCGCTTTTAAAATATATATATATAAAAAAAAATAAAATAACACCTATTACAGCGCTTTTTCTAAAAAGCGCTGTAAAAGGCATACCAAAATATGCCTTTTACAGCGCTTGTTATAGAAAGCGCTGTAAAAGACATACCAAAATATGAATTATGGGTATGCTTTTTACAGCGCTTGTTATAAAAAGCGGTGTAAAAGGTACCCCAAATATATGAATTATGGGTATGCCTTTTACGGCGCTTGTTATAAAAAGCGCTGTAAAAGGTACCCCAAATATATGAATTATGGGTATGCCTTTTACAGCGCTTGTTATAAAAAGCGCTGTAAAAGGTACCCCAAGTATATGAATTATGGGTATGCCTTTTACAGCGCTTGTTATAACAAGCGCTGTAAAAGGTACCCCAAATATATGAATTATGGGTATACCTTTTACAGCGCTTTTTATAACAAGCGCTGTAAAAGGTGCATAATAAGCGCGCGTTATATAAGGTGCCTTTTACAGCGCTTTTTATAAGCGCTGTTGTATCTTTTACAGCGCTCGAATCCACAGCGTTTTTTTTTTTTGAAAAAGCGCTGTAGAAGGCTTAAAAAAAGCGCTGTAAAATGCTATTTTTGGCGTAGTGTAATTAAATCTCCTATTGAGCTGACATTATTGATGTACATATGTTTAATTGTTGTTTCAATAATATTTCTATTACTGTTACTAAACAGTTACCAATCTAACACATCTAATACAAAATATTTCTAATTGTATATTGAAGCAAAAGAAAACAAAAATAACAATATCAGAGCATTAAATATTACTCATACATGTGTTTCTAAAAGAAATGAGTGTTCTCAATAAATTCATAAAATAATAATTTCTTAAATTAACATTTATTTTTGTATCAATTTTTCACCAATAATTGAACAACTTTCTGCTTCCAACACGAAGATCACAATAATTCACACTTAACTTTTCAGGATATAACTTACTATATAAGTTATTTTTTATATCATTTTCGTCATTAGTTTAAGCTCAATACTACATATATATTAAGGGCCTCCACAATTACTCAACTTGTCAATATCCATATTAGATCTTGATCACACTGTACTTATAGAAACTTCAACAAAAATTACAAAGAAACAATCTCTTATTACCATTTAATTCACTATTTCGTGAATATCTATTGAGTCTACTTCATTGTTTTCTTTTATGTTCTTAACTTATGTTTTTTATTTATTTATTATTTATGTTCTTTAGTTGATTAAATTTATATTTAATTCATTTATAGGAAAACTATTGAGTCATATTAATATTATGAAGTCTAAATAAATTAAATTTATTACTAATAATTAAATAAAAATATAACTTTAAAA